>VVHJ01037607.1:19864-33201 GCA_015107715.1 Tylochromis polylepis
TACATTTAGGAAAAAAAAAAAAAAAAAAAAAAAAAAAGATTTGTGTTTAAAAAAAAAAAAATTACACAAGTTGCAGTTTGTTTTTTTTTCTTATTAAGGTCTGGTTACAGATACAACGCAAAAAAAACTGTGTGTACAACTCTGCGCTCAGGCTCCCTGCTTGTGTGAGAGTTTCAACTTGCAAGTACGAATTTTGACCTGATTTTTCTTCGTTTCAGCTGATTGGTCAGTGTCATGTCAATCACAAATTTAACAATCCAATCAGAGAACAGATGAGTTTGGCTGTCGGAGGGGCGCTTTACTGAGCTTCAGCTCCTGGAAGGGTAATACAGTTTGAAGCTGGAGGATCTCATACAAGCTAGGTCCCTTAACTTTCGGTAGCTGTTGAAAGGATGAAGTTGTGGAATACCGATGGTCAGAAATACAGTTACTTTAGTATTACTTTAACACAAAGTCAGCGCTGACCTGGGACCATTGCTGTGACTCACACTGCGCAGCATAAAGGCCCTTTCACAACGGACGTGGCATGTGCTGAGCTCACCGCTAACTAAGAGCGAAGGATCCAAAATTTGTTGCGCTGGTCGCTGAGCTCTGCTTGTATGTCATTTTTTTGCGGCCACTCTGTGTACTAGATGTGCCTGCTCCTTGTCGTTTCAAAACATGTATCTCTCTGACTTTATGTCCTCTGTGAGAGTTTGTGTTGTATTATGTTCAAATGTTTAATGAAAACATGGATCGCTCATTCATAACGAAGAAAGCTTTGTAACTATCCCGACTAGCGAAGAGTGTTTCAACACTGCTTTCCCCCCCTGAGGTCCGCAGAGCCATTGAAAAGGCTCTGGAGGTCTATAAGCAAAGGCAGAGGTGTATAAGCACATAAACCTGTGACAAAAAGTTCACTGAACTCGGACATGCACAGAATGTTTTCCTTCGTGGTGTGATGATAAGGGAAGACACTGGCATGTGAGAGGGCCTTTACCCTCCCAGGACCCAAAGCTCAGTAAAGCACCCTTCCGACAGCCAAACCCATCTGTTCTCTGATTGGATTGTTAAATTTGTGATTGACATGACATTGACCAATCAGCTGAAATGAAGAAAAATCGGGTCAAAATTCATATTTGTAATTCAGATATCAAGGTTACAAAACTCAGTTCACAACTACGCAGTCTGATTTACAAGTACAAAATATTTATGACCACAATTTGAGCCCATACACATGCTTCCACACACACACACCGAGCTCCACTGTTCAGTCCTAAATAGAAAACAGATGATAACGAACACCTCTGCACTCTGCTCCATGTCTCTGTGCTGTACATCCCACATTTTAGCCAAGTCCTAAGCCGATCAGGCTCCTCAGATATCCACTTTTAGCTGGATTATGAGGAAGCTTGGCTGTAATAAAAGCTGTGAATCGTGAAATAGAAAGTGGTGTTCAGCATGTCGAGCCAAGGACCCTAATCACTCAGCCCATTCACACCAGCTCAGACCCCAAACAGCAGGTGAAGCTTTTAATGTTGGCTTCTTATTCAGCTGGCTTTTGAGCTTCTCCCAGTCTTTTTTTTCACATGCTGTCTCGTCTTCTGACTGCCTAGATACACATCTTATGTGTCAATGGACAAAGGTTTGAAGAGTCATCAGTGGTTAGGTTTAAATACACACCTGAATTATTCAAAACGTGACTCAAAGAACTGCTTTGATCTCTTTCAAATCTGTAGTATTTCAGTGCTTTCTTCTTTCTTGCTGTCTCCTTCTTCTTCTTTGTTTCTCCTCTACATTCCTTTCTCTCATGAGCATGTTATTTACATTGATTGAGAATAGGCTCTTACATACTGCTCTAGTTAATAATGCAGTGAGAAATGAAGTCATTTTCACCATGGCTTTGTGCTAATTAAATTTTACAGCAGTCTTATCGCCCCAGCCACACACATTCCTGGTCCTCCCACATTCACCAGTGCCAGCAGCCATATCACATAGCCGTCAGGAAGAGACCAAGCTCGGGAGATGATTATATGAACTTATGTTGTTATGGGAGGGAAATGAGCGTTATCGTCTCTTTATATCTATGCTTTCTACAAAGAGAGGTGCTTCAGTTCTGTCTCTGCGGTAATACCTTTGTTAAAGTAGTCTTAGAAGTACTATATAAACATTTTTTCCCCACACAGATTACCATTCTGCATCACTCTTGTCTTTGTCTTTCTTTTGTTTATCTTTGGCTGCCTCTCGGATTTTGTTTTTCAGTCTAACATTTGTAGCTGTTACACTGTGAACCTTGGTAGGGCGACCCACATTTGTTTGCATGTGTTGTGAATGTTGCTACCAAGCTTTCTTGACTCAAAGACAAGAATTTAGGCAGGAGTGATTAAAGACGATAAAGCATGAATTCTAGTTGCCCTCCTGTAAAGACTCATGTAGATATCATTCTCTGGTCCACCAGACTCGCACAGAAAAAGTTGCAGATGATTCCAGTGCTTACTTTAAGCTTCGCTGATAAAATGAAAACATTATTCCAAACTGCATCATCTCTCTGCTGCTCTTTGTGGAAGTCGCTTCTGCTGCCACTCTGCCTGCACTGTGTCTCCTCGCTGATCCAGAAGCTCTAAGTGCAGCGACAGGAGTTTCCATGCCGACAGAGCGGGAAGGCCAGCCCTCAGGCAGCAAGATCTGTTTGATGCTGGATTCTTCCCCCCCTTAGAGAGTCGAATTTGGGCTTTGCTTATCTACTTTATATATTGCCCCTTTTATGTCCATATGCTGGCTCATTCACACATTTAAGTGTCACATGCATTCATTTGAACTTGTACACACTCACAGAAAAACACAGACACATCCTCTTGTAGACACTCAGCCTTGAGGCACAGGGCCATGTATGTATCTCTGGCCTCTGGGCTAAAGAGCTTCATTAGTCAGGCACTCGCTTTGATTAGCATCCTCGGGGGTACAAATTAGCAAACAAGCTCAAGTGTTCCTGTGAAGAAATACCCTCTCCGGGACTTTCTGCGGCTATAAGAACATTTCACAAGTATGTGATTTTCCCTGCCATTCAGAAGATGACAGTTTCACCTAGTAAGGATATTCCCTAAGCACGTAGCATTTTAAAGCGATGTGGAAACCATACTATAATGAAACATTTGTAGTTTAATAACCAGGGTTCATCATAACTAATGGCCAGTGACTTTGGGCTATAAACAAATACGTTGTATTGTCAGAGTTCAGTCAAGAGTTCATCTGCTGTTTTAACAGTTAGAAGCAAATGTCTGATTCTTTGAGAAGTATTCCATTTTTTTCTTTCTCTCCCAGCCTGAACCAGTCTTTTCATTCCTCAAAAAAAATGCTTTTAGTAGCACTCCTTTTGCTTTAAAAAGAAATATATTTCTTAGTGTCTTGGAAAACAATCCCTGAGTGAAGAAAGGTGATGGTTGTGTTATGCAGGGCTTGACAGTATGAGTGTCCCACTCGGCATTTGAGATTGAAAAAGCGGTATATGCAAGCTGTAAAATATATTTAGGAACATGTGCATGATTAAAAAGTGATAAAAGAATTCAGCTGGGGCAGCCTCTGTCTTTCAGTGAAGAAAAAGTCTGATAACACAAGAAAATGACACTTCTCTTGGGTATAGTTTATGTCTCAAGCTGCAGCCTCTCTCCTCTCTGTCTGGGAAACACAGTGGACTCGCGCTGAACATGCGGCACAGCAGTAGATGTGAAGTGAAATATGCTGTCATCCCAGGCAGTAGGAAAATATATAGGCTACCTGCAGGAAAAATGTTGTGTTCAACACTGATAACAGTAAAACTAAGTGTTACGTATGTGCTTTGTATGTTCGTGTGTGAATGTATGACACATTACTTTTCATACGTGCACCATGGCGTGAGTGGGTTTTTTCACCACCCCAGTAAAGCCATTAATGTGCGCAGATATAACTCGTGCATGCGCATTGTCAGAGACTATTTTTCATTCAGGTGAAAATTCCTAGAGCTGGTGTCTGCTCTATAATAACCATACTTGACATTTCTCTCTCCTCCAGCCTGTGGAGACTAACAGATGCTTTCCATTCCAGTTGAACCCATTAAGGCCTTCTCTTCTCTACTGCATCCACTGGCCTGTCCTTTGGCAGGGCCTTTCTGAATGTCAAAACTCACTGTTTAGCATCACAATAAAGCAGATACGGGGCAGAAAAGTAAAGGAATGGAAATAACTGCTGGCTGGCAAAGGGCATGGACAAAAATATTTATTTTTAAGACTGACATTACTCATTCAGTGTTGTGTAGCCTGGATATTTTTTTATGTACTATATTTTTTTTTTTAATGTTTATTTTGGACACCCAGTGACTGTAATATAAATGTGGCTTAACTGTCAGCGTTAATAGATAGAACTGGTTAGAGCTGTTTTCTTCACATTTATAGCGAACTGATATCTTTTTCAAAGTTGTTAGAAAAAAATTACAATAGTGCATTTGGCATTCTTGACTTTTGAAAATCAAGAGAAATTGCAGTCTCTGTGCAAAGAGTCTACTTGCTGATTGTCTCATTCATGTGATAAATAAATGGCGCATTAAAGCCAAGTTACCTCACACATTTAGTATTTATTTAGTTTAGCAGTTTAACTAATGAAGTAAAAATTGCACGGGACAGTAAAACACATTTTATAAATCGCCCATATTAATTATCTTTAATTAATCACATTAGAGCCCTGTGGGAATATGGGTTCAAATTAAACAATAACAAATTCAACAGAGAATATGATTGACAGGAAATAATGAATACTTTACAAATTTATATAATAATCTTTGGAAAAGTCAATGAAAGAATAATTGATAACTTTAAATCTTAATGCAAGTTTTGATTAAATAGAAAACATAATAATCATTATCCAGAAGACTTGATGATTGTTTTGGTTTTCAGGCCGTGGCATCTGTGGCTAGTCTTGATTTGTGTACAAACCTGATTATTTTTTCTTAACAGGGAGGTAATTAGCCTGGCTAGTTTGAATGGTAATTACAATGTCAACCAAAGAGGAAAGAGACCGTCTAAATGTATTTCACAGATAGTTCTGTGTTTGTCCACAAAGGCTGGCACGCGTTCACATACACACAGATTTTATTCAGCGTGCAGAAGTGTCTCCAGCCAAGCAGAATTATTTATAACAATTGTTTTGATACTGTATAACTTTACAGTTGCAAACTAAAATGATAGAAAATTGCTTATTTGCCTTTTCAATATAAATTTTTCTGCTAGTGCTTGAAAACGGGCAGAAATGTTGGAGTATATTTGACTACATCACCTCTACTGTTGTATGTATCTCCTTATTCTCAGTCTGAGGTCTGCTCGCACTGATGTACAACATTGTAACAAACAGCAGAGCTTCTAAGAAGAAAGATCGTTTAATTTTCTTCAAAAGAATAAATACAAATGCATTCATGTTTCCTACATGTGTAATCACTATAATATATTAATATTTGATAGTGTATAATGTAGTTGTACGTAAATATATGCTGATTAACTGATTTATAAACAAGTCCTTCATATGTGGAGCCTTATGTTTGGCGGTTCCAGCTATGTCCACTGACAATAGACAAATGATAAATAATTGTGTAAGATATAATGCAATAGGAGAAGCTGTAATTCTTCACAATATACTGTGCAAACACTTTCTCTCAAATCTCATTTTCACTAACTTGTGCAGTTTTTGTTTAATGCTTTTCAGTACTTATTAAGGGGACTGAAAGAGATATATTATCACCTTGGTTTTGGTCAAGAGCAGATGGATTAGTCATAGTGTGTTAATCTTCCTCAGCACATAACCAAAACCAATTTAATATTACTGAACAAATGGCCATGATACTCTGTTTTTTAAATTTGACTACATCAGCTTTTGTAATATTGCTCAAAGATCATTTTTAAGTGCTTACATGTTTTGTTGACACATCTCATTCTGGTGAAATAACATTTCTGCACCATGCTGTGCACAGGCCCATTTCATTTCTAGAAGAGATCAAAAGTGCAGTTTGTCTCTTATTTTCTCTCTATTGAATTTGTACACACTCTAGGAAGTAGTTTGTTTTTTTTCTTTCCACCCTAATATTAAGTTTGGAGGTCATAGGTTTTTACTGAAACAACCTCAGATATGTAAATATCTGGACTGATTTGAAAATTAGCCAGCGGACTGTGGAAGTAGTCCAGAACGCTAAAGGAGCCATGCACTAAATGTCATTGTCAGCTGTAGCATAATGTAGAGGTAAGAACGCAGAGTTCTTGCTAAAAGGGATTTTTCTTGTTTATTCGAGGAAGGGGGAAAAACACAGCGTGAACTGTTCTTGTATGAAGTATTTGAGAATAAGACTGGTGTTCTCAGTTTTGTGTCTTAGACTAAACTATTATTGTAAACTTTAACAACCCTTATTCAACTTACTAGCACACATACACTTGAAGTTGTCCCTGGATGACATCTGTGCTTATTTCTGTGCTTTTTCCTGCATTACAGGGCAAAGTGTTAGACTGGCCAGCCTGCATGAGCTCAGAAGTGTGAGAAGGTTAAAGAACGAGGCTTATCAATCTAAGAAGGTTTTAGAAGGAGGCTGACTGCTTGCAAATCATCCATCAGCCTCAGCAGCGGGTTCAGTGTGAGCTCTGACAATGGAAGGTGTTTGGGCTACAGCAAGAGGGGACATGATTTATCAGGGAAGTGAGCGATTATGCGAAGCCTCTGTACATGAGAGATGGGCAAAACTAAAAAGATGATCTCATATCGTTTCATGAAACATGCAAAGAATAGTTCATGGGTGCTTGTGAAAAATAGCCACATAAGACACTGTGGATAAATGAAGCGTGGGTGTGCTCGAGTTTGAATTGAGAATGTTGCATGGGATTCAACTTCAAATAGAACTTTTTTTTTTTTCCCCCCTCTAAAGTAAATGTAGAATAGCCTGTGAGTGCTAAGAAACTCTTCCTGATGACTTGATGAGATTTTTGTATTAATTACTGCAATCATTGGCCTTCTAGCTTGTCACTATGCTGTGGCATATTTAAAAACATCTTACTTCGAAAGAAATGACAAAATGTAGCACTTCTCCCCTTTTTAATGGATAATTATCTGTCTCAGGTGTTGGAGAGGGGAAAATGATGAGCACCAAAATAGATCACGGAAAGAGAAAAGTCTCTGATCTTCTCCTGGCAGTGTAGTGGAATCAAAAATGAAACGCTTAACGTTAAACCACGTCGCTTTTCATGTGCAAATTCAACTTCACACATTGACAGTTCACACTGGCTCAGTGGATGACTGGTTTGGATCTTACTTATGTCATCTTTTTTTTATTAAATATAAGTCATTATCTTTTGTCCCAGTTCCCAAGACTGTGAAGGAATCATACTTCGATGAAAGGGGGTAAAGGAGTTGACAGCCACTTTAGTCGGCTTAAATGATTCACTTTGAAGATCCAAACAGAGATAAATAAATATCAACAAACAATGATTACAGACCAACTCACCTCTCTTTTCAGCCTTTTCAAATTTTCAGAGGTGGTTGATAGACGCCTCAGGTATTTAGATGGAGAGCGAGAGAGAGTTGGAGAGCTAAAACAAGAGGTGACTCTGCCTGTAGACTGTTTGTGTATGTAGAACAGATGGATTTCTTTATGGAATCCTTTCAACAGCTCACACCCATAGCTGTTTTTCTAGTTTCTCAAATGAGCAGGGAGCAGCATTATAAATTTGAGCTTTTAACTCTCCAGATTTTTATTTTTATAAAGGCAGATTGTCCAAGTTTCATATTGTTGTGTTGCTCTCAACGTATGCTAATCACACTACACCCCATACCGTTCTATACCAGGCTTAATCCTTTTAAGTGACACATAGAGAACACCAAGATGTTGAAGAGTGTTACAGAAGAGTGTGTTGGAAGTAGGTTCTCACAAATGTTTGTTGTTGCATTTTGCCTTATAAATATACCTTGATGTATAAGTGCTTAATGGCTGAAGCTCTGAGAGCCCTTCATTGATTTCATACTACATTACAGCTGCAGATATTTTTCCTGGAGCTAAAAATATTTGATAATATCAGATCAAGAATGCGCTCAAACCTCTTTTGCTCCCACTTAAATGGACAAAGAATATGTGTCAGGAAACTAATCTCACCAATTTTTCAAGGACTGATGAATGCTCGATATTATATAGTGTGTTCCCAACCTTAGATGTAGGCATCAAAGAGATAAACAGGGAAGCATATCGTGTATTCTCAGCGCTGTTATTGTCGTCAAGAATCTGCAATTGTCAATCACACCAATAGCAAATGACAGAAAAACAGTAGTGGGAGGTTGTCTGAGAGCCTGAGCAAATTTAATTTAAATGACAACAGTAAACACAAAAACTAATCGAGCTTTACACTTACTGTGCCAACGGTGTGTTTTGTTTCACCTAAAATTCTTTCTCTTAATGTTACATCTTAATGGTCAAGATGTCAGTTTGGTCAAATCGCACAAATTCACTTTCACTGTATTGATGGAGCAGCACGAATCTTAGGATATCTTAAATCCAAGCAGATAGAAGTGAAACTGTCTGCATGGCTAGATACCACTAGAGGTAAAGGGAGAAATATGTCTTTGTGTAATTTGTGTGAAGTGACCCTTCAAGGTGAGTTAAAGCACAATTCCTCTGAGTAAAGCTGTCCAGACCTTATGGTTCTGTACTGCATAGCTGACCAAAATGGAAAGTTTAAAAGAGAGTGGAATGGACAAGGATGCTGATCTTAAAGTAAAAACAAAGGAAATAAACAATGTTAGAAGACAGGTGTCTAATTCTTTTTTTTGTGTTTTTTTTTTTTTTTATCGCTCTTCCCTCCTGCCTTTCTCTCGCTCTTGAATGATGAAATTGCCAATGATTTATTACAAATGTCAGCGACAGGCGCAGCAGACTGCTGTTTTGTCCCTGTCAGAGCCAAGTAGAGCCTGAGGTAGGCAGCTTTACTTATCAATCAACTGTTTTCTCCTCTCTTCTGCCACCACTCGATACAAAGCTTACCGGCCCAACAGCTCTGCAACCCAAAGACCAACATGGCTGTAACTGAGCCCGTACTAGTGAAGAGACAGGAAGTGACACAAAACCTTTTTGTTGTGTAAAGGCAGTGCTTTCTTGGTGCTAGTCCAGATTCTCCTGTTACCAAAGCCAACTACCCCACATCTAAAAACCTTGCTGTAAATGTTATCTACAGTGAGTTAATTGTGTATGAATAATATAAACACAAGATCATAACTTTCCTAGCTAGCTATAAGCTTCATGATTAGTAGATGGCAGATGGGTGACCTGTGCTACCACTCACTATTACATATAGGCAGTCTTGTCAACCAACCACTCACGCAAAGTAACTTACTGTGTTGATTATTTGAGGATTTGCAAGGAAGAACCGCCCTGGAGCTACTCTTAATTATCTAGCATTTCCAAAGCCTTTGACAGTGCATTTACAGATGATTTACTTTTTTTTCTTCCTTCATAATTCATACCCTATTGTTAGTTTATGATGAGGTCTTGCTGCTTAATTACAGTTGTATTTGAAAGGTCTTTGTTTAGCAAGAGCTAATTTGTTAGGCTGTTTTTTTTCTCAGATAGAAGACCGAGGGGTGAGGTTGATGTCATTTGTGTCTGCCACCAGAGTAAAGCTTGCAGAGGAAAACAGTAGCTAATGACCTAAACCATGAAAAGCTGTGAACCACGAAAGACTGTCATCTTTGTTTTGAAGAAGGAATAAACTTTTTCTACTATGCCATACAGATAAGTGACTTCAGGTAAATGTGGAAAAAATGACTGGTGTTAATCTCACAGCCTGTTGTTGCAATTATTTGACAGATGGTGGAAAAATGACCAACTACTACTTATGAATTAAAATAATTAATTAGATAAACCTTTTTCCTTATATTTACTTTCCTGTTCCCTCTTATCTCCTAAATTGCTAACATCTTGGAGTCTGCTAAAGGGTAGGATCCAGTGCTTGTGAGTATAGCATGACATATCGATATTTGCCATTATATCAGTATTGGCATTTTTGATGCCCAATAAATGAGAATTTTTAAAAGAAAAGTGAAGAAGAGAAAGGAGAAACACCCTCCAATCATGTTATGAATATTGATGTTTCATAGCTTGTCCACCAGAGGACACTCTGCAATTGGCACCATGTGTTTGGGATGCCACAGACACAACAGCTGATCCAAGAAGTGTGGAATCCACAACTTGTTGTAACAGTAAAACAAAATTAGCACTGTCATACTCCAGCGGTTACACTCTACTTGTAAGGTGTAGCATCATGTAAAGAAATCAATGATATTTTTTCTATCATATTTTGAAAAGTAGTAAGTTAACATTTTGACTTTTGCTTCACAACAATATATATATATTTTTTTTACATACATTTATGTCATATTTGAAGTGTTTAAAATGATCAGTTGCCATTGTAACATTGTACTGTATAGCATAAAATTAGGAAAATCATAATAGGCTGCCCTTAAAAGTGAAAAAGATCTTCAGAATTACTTTTTTCTTTCTTTCTTTCTTTTCAGCAACCTAATAAACCTACTGGGGGTTCTGTTAGGTTATTCTGAGCTTCAGTATGTACTGTAAACAATATAATCAGTTTTGAATAGCAGACTATTGTGTAAGTTTGCTCTGTGTCCTCCTTTCTCAGCCAGCAATACGGATTCTCTTAAAAGCAGATTAATTAGATAATGGTTTCTTCTTTTTTCCCCATTACTCCTCTTGCCTGTCATCAGCAATGACTAGTTCTGTCAAGGTTGATTGTCCATTCAGCTGTACATTGTTAAGGCAAAATGGTGCCTTAGTGGCCTTGATTTAGCTTTTTGAACGACTGCAGTGGCTATGTAGTCTCGTTAAGCGATACTGTTAATGTTCTTCTGTCTCTTGTTAACTCGTTGCTGTTATTTACCTTAGAAGAAACACTTTACATGTTGTTTTGCTTTGTTGATTTAATGTTTATATAATCTGTATATTATTAAATTATATGAATTATTGGTTTGCAATATGGATTTAAGAAAAGCAAAAGATTTAAGTAGGCTCTTAAACATCTGATCACTGTGACTATTCATATGTACTGCTGTGCATGCATCTAAGGCTGTTTTGAACCATTGGAAATGCGATTATTTATGTATCTTTTGTCTACAAGCACACATCTGTCTACATATATATTGATTGAGTGACAATGTGTGGGCAACAGTCTCTCATGGGAACTCATTAAATACAAAGGAAGTGAAAGTGTCACAGTGAAAAGATCTCAAATATTGTAGCATATATCGTACATAAAAGAGGAACATGTCTTTTATATACCTCACGACGACAAATTGTGGATGAAATATCCGGATTGCATGCTGAACAGGTTCTAACTTCAATTCCAGTTAAGTGCATAAGACAAGTAGTTTATTTCAATCTTGTTTATTGAGAACAGGGTAAAAGGCAGTGCTTTTTAGGCTTGAAGATAGAAACCACTGTACTCCTTTGCCTGATCACACCACTGAAATGTTCAGTCAACTCGATGCTTACCTCGAGAGAGATTGATTACTGCTAGGTGATCTGAGAATTCCATATATACTGTGTAACTGATAAGGCTGCAGCCATGCTATGGTGCTTTTATAGGATCAGTTTCAGGTCATTTAGAGGTATTCTAATTTTTTTTGTTCTTTTAGATATATTATCTTTTCAGCTAGCCGTGTAAGGTAATACAAAAGTTAACCGACAATTTTATAGTTGCAACAGTTGATTCATTCATTAAACCTGTTCACTCACATTTATGTGCTATCACTTCTAACACTGTTAACCCTATCCCTAACAATGTGTATCTGAAACACAGCTCAACATCACCAGCGCATAGCTTTCAAAGTAAATGTGCTATATCACATTTCACATTTATGGAGTGATGTTGATGTTGAGAACATGCTCTTTTCTTTTCTGTTCTTTTTTTCCTCTAGGACATTGAGAGGCATTTGGTGGCATTATAGAAATACTTAAAAACACAGTTGAAGCTGCATGCGAGGAAAAAAGAAGATAAAACAAGAGAAAATTGTGTTTAATAATGGAAATACTTCATACAAATATTAGCAGTTCTTATCAAAAACGCAGAGCTTCAAGTGCTCACATTATGCATTTTTGTTTCCCGACCCTTTTCTTTATTTTAAGTTTTCACATTTACAAACTCTAAACTGAAGAAAACAGTTATTCTGAATCGCAGACAGGTGCACTATAAAGCAAGATCAGTGGTTTGATAAGCTTAAAACTTAAAATCGGCGATTTAAGGGTGTCTGTCATTATGTCACCGTTAAGGATGCACCGATACAATATCTGGATCAAATATGGGACCCTAAAATCTGGATTGGATATCAGTGGCAACGGGCTGATAAATTTGATTACATTTTGTGTTCTCTGTTTAGTTTGCCAGCAAATTGTCAGCAGTTTGGAGGACTTGATACTACACCAAGAGCTCTTGTTGTGTGTTTGGTGTTGTTAAACAGCAGACTGTGGTCAAAGTGAGGTGATGTGACTGAAACGATTTGTTCTCTCTTGCTCGGTCACTCTTTTACTTTCACTCTCCTTACACTGGAGCCAGTGTAGAACTTATAACGATATAGGTTTGATGAAACATCGGTGTGACACTCATTGGGAAGCTTTTATTATATTTGTGGTAGTGCACAATTTTTTTTCATCAACTCAGTTAAATAATATTTTACTTCAGCTGTCTGTTGTCGGCTTCACACGGGTGAAGTGTGACTGTGTTTGGCAGCGCCCTAATGACTCTCACTTTGATCTGAAATGAGACCAGTGAGGGAAAAAAAAGGGGGATGATTTTTTTTTTTTTTTTTTATCCTGAGCTTGTTTTGATTTATTATTTCACTAATGAAAACCATCAGTTCAGTGAATCTTTGCATAGTCCTGGATGTATTTATTTTTCCGTTTTATCTTCCAAAGTTAGTAAAGGTGTTTAAGTGGAGCCGGATATTGTCTTACATAAAGGATAATGATTCTCAGTCTCTTCCTCTCATTAAATATTACATAATATTAATTTCACACTAGCATTAGATTAGTAGTTGGTTTTGGCAGATATCCACAGCCAAGGTATCAGTATTGGAAAGGAAAATCCAAACACTGGCTCAGTGTATCTCTAGCCACATTGGTCTAAATGCACGTTTTAAATATGATGCTGACATGGATTCAGTTGTGAGTAATCTGCAGCACAGAGATTACTCACAGATCTGGTTCAAATGTGCGGTCGAGCTGTGTTTTTATTTATTTTATTTTATTAGAGGGGTTCATCTCCTACACAAAGCGTGATGGGTAAGCAACATCTCAT
>VVHJ01037609.1:0-15024 GCA_015107715.1 Tylochromis polylepis
GTAAACCACCTCCTCTGTTCAAGGATGGTCGTTCACAGTGGACATAGATGGCTTCTTTCACTCCTCGTTCAAACCATCTGTTTTCTCTGTCCAAGATGTGAACATCGGCATCTTCAAAAGAGTGACCTTTGTCCTTTAAATGCAGATGGACAGCTGAGTCTTGTCCCGTCGAGGTGGCTCTTCTATGCTGTGCCATGCGTTTATGAAGTGGCTGTTTGGTCTCTCCAATGTAGAGGTCTGAGCATTCCTCGCTACACTGTACAGCATACACTACATTGTTGAGTTTGTGTTTAGGAGTTTTGTCTTTGGGATGAACCAGTTTTTGTCTGAGTGTGTGGCTGGGTCTGAAGTACACTGGGAAAATTACGCACACCCCACTTTGCAGTTATTTATTTGTAAAAAATGTTTGGAATCATGTATGATTTTCGTTCCACTTCTCACGTGTACACCACTTTGTATTGGTCTTTCACATGGAATTCCAATAAAATTGATTCATGTTTGTGGCTGTAATGTGACAAAATGTGGAAAAGTTTCAGGGGGCCGAATACTTTTGCAGGCCACTGTAGATGTGCATGGTAAATGTACTGGCACTTATATAATCCATTTTACTACAAGCTTCAGTCACCCAGTCTCACACATTCATACAAGCACTTTTTTTCTATACCTAAGCGCTTTGTCTAACATACACACTCCATGGATACATCAAGGGCAACTCGGGGTTCCTCATATTGCTCAAGGATAGCAGCTGGGGAATCAATCCACCAACCTTATAATTAGGAGACAACCTGCCCAACCTCCTGAGCCACAGCTGGATTATTGTTGGGGATGGAGGGTAGATAGAGTAAATGTGTGTTTGTGTATATATTTATATCTAGATAGATAGATAACCTTATGATCATAAGTATCAGTGTCAGCAGTCTCAGAAGTCGCATCATTTCTCACAAACAGCATTGTGCCTTGTTTCTCTCTCTCTTTTTTCATCAATATGCTGCAGTTGCAGAGGCAGATATATTTCACATCAAGTTCAGCGTTCCTTCAGGCCACTGCTAACTAACTTAAAGTTTCTTTTGCCAAGCAAAGCTATTTGTAGCATGGTGGCCATTTCACACTGTCATCACAACACTCTGCCTTCACTAGTGTGTCCTCCAAGGAGCAGCAGAGTGTAACAGCTGAATCGAGGTGAGCATGTCTCAAAACTGCCTACTGTCCCCTAGGACACTGCACATGCATAAACACACATGTGGTCTCATACACACTCAGCATTAACTCGCTTAATTATATTAAGAAGACACACACATGCAGACATGTGAGAGCTATGAATTTATTTCAGAGCAATAGCTTTTCTTTATGCGTACAAAAAGACACACACATAAAGCCAGGTAGACATTTTGACTTCATGTCTATCAGTCATTTCCAACCTTTAGCTGGTTTTAGCACATGGCGGCCCATCTGCCTGTCATTATTGTGGCTTTTGACATTAATGGAGCCATTTCACTAAGCAATAAACTGTAGGGGAACATTAACACCCCAAGATGCAGACTAACAACACACTAAACTGACGGCTGCTGTCTTGCCGTGCATCGTTGAAAGCACCTCTGGGGCAAGGCATTGCGAGGTGAGGTTACAATCATTCTAGATATTAATATACCTCAATTTCTCTGAGAAGAAGAAAAGGCCAGACCTAATGTACTTGTTCAGTCAGTCACATTTATCAACAGTAAAAGGATTAGAGGCTGAGTCAACGGGTGTGGAAAACATGGGGAACAATGGGAATAATAAGGGCATACACCCCAGGAAATGCTGTACTTAATATCAAGCCTAGAAGTTAGCCTGCTTTTCATTTTGTAATCCACAAATCTTCAAGCATGATTTCACTCTTCTATTTGCTATTTTGTTGACAATTTATATTAAATCACCAAGGACAAATGTCTAAAAGACAGCAGTGTCTAAAAGTCTTCAAAGTAGCTAGTCCATCAATTAAAGTGACCACATTAATGCTATTTGGATAATACACTATATCAACACTATATCAGTCATTACTTGTCATTATGTTTTTATGATAATTTATCACTTGTAACTTTGACTGAAATCAACAAACTTATGAATTTAATATGAATCCACTGTGAGCTGTGTAAGCTGTGTAAAAGTAAGCGCTTAAAGACTCTTTATAACACCCTGATGGCCAAAGCAAATGTGCATATTTTTGTATTTAATTCAGTTTAATTCAGTTCTATTCATATAGTTCCAATTCATAACAACAGTCACATCAAAGCACTTTATGTTGTAAGGCAAAGACCCTACAATATTAGAAAGAAACCCAACAATCACATGAGTCCCTATAAGTGGTCTATCTGATATCCCCATGTTGCTGTTGGTCCTGCATCATCATCATAATGTTTATCCAGGATCAACATTGCAATTGATCAGTCACATTGTTGTGATGTCATGTCTTTGAAGTTTGGAGGAAAGAAAAAAGGCTTAAAATGTTTCTATAAAATGCTCTTCTGGAGCAAATGGAAAGCACTTCAGGTTTGTTCTTTATTAATTTATACAATATTATAAATATATTATCAAGTTAAGTTTCTTGTTATTCAAATTTACATCGCTGAGGTTTGATAGTGATAGTTTTCAATAGCATTAGCTAACTTTTTGGCTAATGCTAACTGAATGCTCGGACAACATGATTGGTCAGTTGCAATATTGATCCTGGAACACTGTTATGATGGAACAACACAAGATATAAAATTGTGCCCTATGAGCAAGGACTTGGTGAAAGTGGGAAGGAAAAGCTCTCTTTTAACAGGAAGAAACCTCTGAAAGAACCATGTTCAGAGAGGAGTGGCCATCTGCCACAACCAGTTGGGATTAGGGGAAAAGAAGAGAGGAAAGAGAAACACAGAGAGAGTGAAAAAAGATGAGTGAAGAAGAAATGCTCAGTGCATCATGGCAAGTCCCCCAGCAACCTATCAGTGTAGTCATCCTATCATTTATATGTAGAGCATCCTATTGCAATGAAATCTTTGTTGGGAAACTTTGATCCTGAAGTTCATCTGGGTTTTACTTTGATATGTGCCATCCACTTAAGAGGACCTACACAACAACAGGCAGTTTCAGTGCTGTGGTTGACCTGTGCACACGTGCACACAAGCATGTGTTATTTTCCATTTTAAACAATGCCACTAGATCCCTCTGTGTTTGTGGTGCTTGTGGCGGTGATTGCATGCCTTTAACATGTTGGCATTTAAATTTAATCCGTCCTTGTAATTACTGCTACCATAAGCAAAAATAGAGGCAGAGTGATTAAAACAAGAAAATCCAATCAAACATGCTTCTTAAGACTGAACGTTCACTGATGAGGTGGCGGCTCCACACATAAGGATATAATACGGTAACAATTATCCTGTCAAATACACAAACACAGGTCTACGCATATACAACGTTACACAGGCACACCCCATACAAACAGCTGCACAATCAAATGCACACAGATACATAAGCACTACAATACTAATTAATCCAGATATCTTTTTCCACACGGGATCTCCTTGGCTTTCATCCTCTTCTCAATTAGACTGAACTTCCTACTGTTATGTTAGTGTTTGGATTAAGAGGCATTATGGAGGAATGTTAATGTTCGAAATCCTCCTTTGCCTTTGACTTACTGCATTAGAAACTTGACAGCTATTTGGCTTTAATAAGTGTGCATTTCTGTGTGTTTATTAAATAATTCGTATATACATCTTTCCTAAATCTTCCCTGCATGGTAGCACCTCCACTGACACTCATTAAATACACTTCATCCACACCTTGCACCATTCTGCAGCCCTACTTTTTAGTTTAGATAGATCCAAATGAGGATATATAGGGTTTCTTTTTTTAGATGTTTCCTGTGTGAATTTTGACCATCGTTTATCTCCTTTGAGACTCTAGAAATAGGTTTCAGTCTTGAAAATCCATATATATCTACATACATTTTCTCCATTATTTAGTTAGGTTTGGTAACCTGAATTCAAATTAGACATACACTGCAGCTCTTTACATTACTGATAATGAGCAAACCTGGTGGACTTCCAAGGTGATTTCGTGGATATGAATAAAAGATAAAGGTACCAATAAAATTATTAATTTCAGTGGATGCTTGCCAGGCCCTGCGGTTTACTCCCAATAGCTGTTATTTTGTTATTCAAAATTATAGACAAAAGATATCCAAGACCACAAGAAAAGCACAGATGTTACAATTTATGAATGGCTTAATTGCTGATAAACCTTGTAAGTGAGGCAGCATGCACAACACTAGAGAAATGGTGGGTGCAAGTTAGAAAAGTGTATACCTATGCAAGTGACCTAAAAGACATGTGATAATGTGCATTTAAATATATGTTGGGGTAATCACCTTTTGACCGGATGGTACTTTGCACCACGGTAACCTGAGCGTTCTAGCACATATTCACCTTTGTAAAAGGGTGCATCTTAAGCAAAACAATGATGTTTTCCTATCCCTAACCAAATGGTTTTGTGGTAAAACCTAACTAAGTAGCTTTGGTGTTTCAACTTAACCAAACAGCAGGTGAAAATCTGTTCAAGCATTGCATTGGTGCCATATACTGTTAAAATTTAGACTTAGCCACTGTGTGGACACTCATTAGTTTGTGAACTTTTAAAGCCTTGAATTGGCATTTTGATTGTTTTGACCATGTTGGATTTTTTTTTTTTTTAGACTCGGTATGATTGATCAAGGTAGAGAATTATGAGCTGAGGTTAGAAGTGACTGGTTAAGTAGGTTATCAAGATGTATGCATAATTTATTCCTATATTAAACAAGATGGTAATGTTTTCAAGCAAAAACAAAGACCTATCAGTTGGCCCTGTGAAGGAATGTTAATTGTTCCAGGATGTACAGTACTTGACCACAACAGCTGTGATATGTGCCAGGTCCTGGCAACTGTACCAAGCCAAGTGGTAAGAAAAAGGATGAATTTTTGCAGTGAGTTTGACTTGTGAAATCTAAAACGAAGTAAAACCTACCACAGTCAAAGTTAGTTCATCTGGTCATCTCCTATTGTCTGCTTGCTTCCATTCAATAATTTACTGCCATCTTGAGGCTGCAGTTACCCATTGTCTCTGGAAGCAGGCTTGGCTTTAGGGACTTTGAGACACTGCAATCTGTTGTTCTTATTGATTTCTTTGGTGTGTCTATATATCGGCTTGCCTGCCTCACCATGGCTTCTGATGTAGAAACATTCCTCTTTGCTTACAGTGATTTCACACGGCAGGAATAAATAATCAGTATCTGTCTTCATTTGAAAGACTTTTTGACCATAGATCATAAAACATACTGTAAAAGGAATTAATTTTGTTAATTTTGATTACATATGGGTTTAACAAGTCAAGTGCTGTATCTATAATGGCTCTGATTTATTAATTTACTGTACCTGGGTCGCTTTTTCTTCTTCTTGTAAATAGAAGTAGTGTACCCAATCTGAGGGTATATATCCAATCATAATGAGAGGTATAATTAGGCAAAATTAAAACATACTTGAAATGAGGTTTCAAAGTATTATCTTTTAATGATGATTTATGATCACAATCACTTGTCCACAGATAAAAAAGACAGAGACTAATTGGTACCTAAAAGGAAATTTTTGCTTTATCTCAAAAAGACACAAAACATACACAATTAAAACTTTTCCAAAATATCTCAAAAAGTTTTATCAACTCTGACTTGTATATTCATCTCTCAACCACTATAAATGCTGTAAGGTGAAACTGAGTTCAGAATCATTTTCTTTGAGATGGATGCAGTTCACCTGTGTATAATGGGCATGAAAACACCTACACCTTTTGTAAAGTCCAGCACATCAGCAGCATACTGATGAACATTTTCATCTAAGAAGCTGGCAGTTGTATTCGATTCATTTTGCAGAAGATGTGTATGTGAATGTGATGAGACACTACAGACAATAAAGCACACCATCTTTATGCAGGCAACTTGGTAGATAGAATACACGACTATTTTACTGAAGTTGCTACAAAATTATTAAAGGCATTAAACCCAGATAGTGCGTGTAGACAGTGATTTGATGTAAGCCACAAATGGCTCACATGTAAAATAACAAATATGGTCTGAAACTCCCAAATATAATGGTGGTATTTTTAGCATGCAGGGCACTCTGCAGTATGTAATCTGGACATCACCCTGAAGTGGCTCATGTGGTTATCAGTGATTTTTGCCCAATAATTACAAAACAAACATGGGCACTGTTTGTCAGAGATGTGGCATAGTTGTTATATTTGAGTCATTCTTAGCTGACATGGGTGGATAACCTTTGGCCCAGCCAACCGTTGGCAAACAGGAGCAGACCAACCCATTGCCATTATTCCACATGGCGGGCAGACCGGATGAAAGTGTCTAGTGTAGGTCAGATATGAGTCAGTTCTTTTGCTAGCTAGAAAGTTATGAGAATATAAAATGCTTTTAGATGTCATTTCATTAACATAAGCATATGCTCGGGTTTTTCATTCCACACAAGCATCCTCCTAACTTCTACCTACTCCTCCCCATCACAGAATTTAGCTGTTCGCCTCTCCAGGAAATCACTGGTAGAGATCAAATTAGCCTTTGAGCTGCCTTGATCTCTGCTTCTCTCCTTTGGTGCTTTTTGTTCTTCCTCATCTCTATATATCTGGCCCAGGAAGTGTAGCATTGAGTCCACTGGTCGATAACAGTCCCCGGATTTGTTGGGATTTAAGAGTTTATTGGTTTATGGATGAGAGAAAACGTGAGTCCACATCAACATCAAACAGAATGGCAGGGGTGGGGAATGGTGTGCACACAGAGTTTGCTTCCATGATCGCTCCCAATCCGTAGTGAGTGAGATATGCTAATAAATCTTGAAAACTCTGTGTGTGAGTCCCTCTGCAAGTGTGGGTATTTCTGTGTTTGTGCATGCTTCTCAATCTTACAAGCACACAACCCCTTCTTCGCTCTGTATACGTGTCTTACCAAACAAGTCTCATGTGTTTCTCCTTTGTCTCTCCCTCCCTCACACACACACACACACACACACAGAAGCTATTCCCTCTAATGCGTCATTGACATCCACTCCAGCCTGTAACGTGCCTCCCCTGTCACCTCCTGACACCATCCTCCAAACATCCAGTCTGCCAGCCGCCTTGAATTATTCATCTAATATGCCTATTTGACAAATTCAGCAGTTTCACTTAGTTCAGCAAACAGGAAAGCAGGAAAATTTTGTTTATGTTTTCTTGCTCTTTAACTTCCTGTCCCTCATCCCTCAGCTCTCATGCTACATTCCATTCCTCTTTATCAGCATCCGCTGTCACAGTGATTTGCTAAAGTGGATGTGAAAGGCAGCAAGTCTTGTTCACGCTTTTTTCTTATACAAGCCATACATTTGCTTCAGTGATTTTTAACCTTCTTCTGCTTTTGCACTCTTGGACCATGACAGGAACATGTTGGGCTTTTTTGGTTTGTTTGTTTTTTTAATTTCTCAGCTCTTATGTCTATTCCTATGTTTTTTTCAGTGATAACATATGGAAATTGCAACCCTGGAAAAAAAAAACTTAGGTCGCTCTGCTTCTGATAATCAGCTCCCACATTACATAAACAAATAAATTGCTTTTGTGCATGTCATTACATTCGAGCATCAGAGGAGCTGCTTGACTGGTGCTGCTTGACCCAACTCTGAGTGCCAAAATGCTCCTCTACCTCATTTATATTTCAGCGCACCAAGGGTGTTCTGTAATAATCCCAATTTGCAAGTATGCAGTGGTGCCACTCTGCTATTTCCAAGCGCCATAATCTTTAGTTACATTCTGCTAAGGGGCTGGAGGGAACAAGGGTCATGACAGCTTGAAAGCCTATACTGCACATGTACTGTCTGCAGCAGCTATCGCCTGTGCTGAGTACTTTTATTTCCTCTAAAAGCTCAGCTTAGCCTTCACAATTTCTGAAGCTGGTACTGCTCTTATTGCTAAAAGACTTTCAGTGAGTCATGTTACCAATATTATACAAAATTTTACAAAAACCTTATTAGTGGCCCAAAAAAGTAAAGACATTATTTTATTATTTTTATTTTTAATTTTTGTAGTTTGCATTAACTGCAGGTGACTTAAACAGAATTCTTCTTCCAATGTGTTCCCATGTATGTGGCTAAAGACTGGCCACATGCCGCAATTAGACATAGACGAGAACTCGTAGGTGTTCATGTGCCGTGAAAGCAAATTTTAATTTGTATCTGCAGCTTCAGACTCAAGATATGAACGATCATACCTATGTGTTATCCTCTAAGGAGTCCTCTTCACCAAAGAATTGAAAACGCAAAGGAAAAACACAATATGACCAGCATTTAGATAAAACGCCTCCTCCTTCCTCCTTCACCTCAAGTCTCCTCTCCTGAACTGAAGTCAGGGTTCTAACAAATTAAAACTTACATAAGCATGCTCATTTATTCCCATTTTTAAACATATTCATTTATTCTCAGTTACTTATTACCAACAGATTAGATATTCAACTATGTGTCTCCAGAGAGCTGACAATGAACTGGTTATAAGCTAACATCATGCCAGCTTATGTTAGACTCAAGCTAGCTATAGGCTCCACAAGGGGGTCACCTGACAATAAGATGGAATTGTGATATGATATTATAGATATTTTGGCTGTTTTGGTTTCAGTTTCTGAAATATTACATCTACATTTCTACTGCGCGGAGAAAGGAATAAATAGTGAACCATCATCGGCAGCCTATAAGATTAGCCTAGCTAAGCTAGCCTGGCTCTGTCAAAAGTAACAAATTCCACTTACCATTGTTACTAACCCTCAGGCACACAGGCCTAGTGACCGGTCGGCAACCACCTGACTTTAGGAAAAATGTGTATCCCCTTACCAGTTAGTGAGTGGTTGCTCGAGATTGCTGGCTGTTGCCAGGTGAAACAAGTTGCAGAGAGGGTAAGAATAAGAGAGCCTCATCACTGAAGCACGTTTCAAAAGGCACAGCTTTTACTTTAAAGGTGAACCGTCTCTATTCGCGGTTTGCATGTGCTCTTCACAAGTTGACTGCTGCTTAGTGAGTAGTTGCCGAGTGTTTGTAGACAAGTCAGTGTCTTCAATGCAAACTACAGGTGACTATGGCAATATGCTAGTGACCAAAGCAATCATGAGGACATTTTTGGTACAACACCATATCCCTCTCCCGGACCATTCTCAACAAGCAACCTCCATCAACCACTCACAAACAAGTCAGGGAAAATCTATTTATCCCTAGCAACCAGTGGTTACCAGATGGTCAAAGACTGGTCTTTAGGCCTGCGTGACTGGGGCTTTAGCAATCAGTTCCAGAGTGGAAACTGCCATCAACCATCAGCAACCACTCATAAAGGGTTGGCCAATTCTCCCCAGCAACCAATTGCTTTCTAGACCTAAAGGTCTGGAGCCAAAGTAGAATGTTATACACTGGTTCAAGAAAAAAATTGGTTATACAGAAATGTACAAAGCTGACCCTTTGAACTGATCTATGACCTAAGGAAACACTTTTCTGTTGACTTTATGGTTTCAATCGCTAGTTCCCAGTCTTGCAGAATACACCATAATTTTTATTTTGTCAATTATGATCGACATTAGAGAAAAAAAGAATTATAAAGCAGAGTATGCTATATATTTATACCTATAAAACCACAACATTTTCACAAGCATTGTCAGTAATCATTTTTCCCTCCATTTCTGATTTTTATGCTAAGCTAAGCAGATGCTGACTCTAAGAGCATATTTATTGTAGAAATAATAAAGCAATGAATTGCATAAATCGAAAGAGCACATTTCCCAAAACTTTGAGATATTTCTTCAGAAATTGAGTGTGTGTCTGTTAACACTCAGAGGCTTTGAGTTTGGACCTTACAACCTAGCCCTGCTGTTTCTCTCCTTCCCTAATGAGAGCTGCAGGAATGGATCAGGCCTTTAGCTGTTTTCTCTTCTCTTTCTGTTTTCTCTCTCTCTCTGTCTGTTTTCCCTCCTACACTGCAGTCAGGCAGGCAGTGTTAAATATCTCATCTTATTTTATCCTCTGGGCTGCCATCAATTTCAAGCTGTTCTCTTCTCATTTACATTGGTGCCACACCAACTACGATATCAGGATTTGCATCAGCTATAAAACGTACCCTTTCATTCATATGGCTTAGTGCGAAGAGAAGGCAGATGAACAGTTTTCAGCACAATCGTTCACGTGTGCCAGCTGACCTGACATTCCATGCGTGGAAACATGCTCATTCCTCCAAACACATTTATGGATCACTGGATTTAATTTCATGTAGCATGAAACAGTAGTAACAGCTGAATCAGTTATGTTGCATTTTTGTCTTTCTCTTTCAAGTCGTCCTTTCTTAACCACACTGTCACAGCTGCCTGCTTCATGTGTTCATACTGACATTGTGGATCGTTCATACTCAAGCTGTGGATCATCTCCCCAATAGAGGCTGGACAAACATGATCGTTCTCGCTCACTGATCAGACAAGAGATAGACACGTCTTGGAAGATGTATTACTGTGCAAAAGAAAGTGCTCCACTGCTCTCTATGGGCTTTTTTGTGAAAGTGCAGTACTTCAAACCCTTAAACTGAAATATTTTATTTTTTTCAAGTTACCAGGGACTATTTTTGACAAGTGATGTAGCAGATCCTTTTTTAAAAATGTCTTATTTCCCCTTGTAGTTAGAGAAACTTTATCCAAAAATAACAATTTTTTTAAAGGGTTTTAAGCTGAACCTTATGGAAACAAGAGTTTCTTTGACTTATTTTCTTCCCCTTTCTTTTTGGCATATTATATTATTAAAAATTCGAATAATGTCCTCTTACATTAACATTTCTAGGCAATGACCTCATTTAACCCTTTCACAGTGGAGTCTACATAATTTTCTTCTAATGCTGGATTCACTCTTCTTTACAAACACTACATTCTGTTGTGCAAAAAAAAGTTGATTTGCATGTTGGGCAGTTTGTGTAATTGGAATAACTAGCTCATTACCATGTGAAATAAAGATTCTACTGCAGTCAAAAGATCTCATTTATTTGAAAGACTGGTGAGCAAAAAAAAAAAGCACTATACAGAATTAGGAACAATACCTGCAAACCTATAAAACCAACATCAAAATGAAGTGACTGGTTAATGACATATTATGATGTAAATAAGCAGCTAGCCTAGCTTCATTATTAATTTTTTTAAAATATTGGATTATATACTTGATGCTGAATATAGCAAGCTACTGCTGATATTGTTGCCTAAATATACCAATCTTATCAACATTCTTTTAAGTTCACATAATGTGCTGGCTAGAATTGATTAACAAATAGGCTACCAGTTAGCTTAGCAGCAAGCTAACAGGAAGTTGTTTGTAAGGCTCTGGGGCTATTATAGTTAGCTAAATACACTTCCAATAGCTAATATTAACTATGCTATTCAATTCAAGACATCATTATAGTTAAACAATGAGAATGTTGTACTTTCAGTTTTTCAGGCATACTGTTGAATAACAAATAACAATAACAAATTATTGAATAACAATAATTTGTTATTCAATCTCACAGCTAGGTTGAAGGTCTACAGACTAAACTGCAATGCTAATGGAATTCAAATCCAAAATAATCCTAAATAAAAATGTACACTCACCGGCCACTTTGGTAGACGTGGTCAAGATGACCTGCTAAAGTTAAAACTTAGCGTCAGAATGGGAAAGAAAGGTGATTTAAGTGACTTTGAATGTGGCATGGTTGATGGTGCAGATGGGCTGGTCTGAGTATTTCAGAAATGGATCTAGTGGGATTTTTACCACAAAAAAATCTCTGTGGTTTACAGAGAATTATCTGAAAAGGAGAAAATAACCACTGAGTTCTGGGCTAAAATGTCTTGTTGATGTCAGAGGTCAGTAAGACAAATATCAGCTGCAGAAAAATGCACAGGAGAATCTCTGTCATGTCAAACCCTGAAGAAGATGGGCTACAGCAGCAGAAGACCACACCAGGAGTCACTCCTATTAGCTAAGAACAGAAAATTGAGGCTGCATTTTGCACATGTTCACCAAAGCTGGACAACAGAAGGTTGGAAAAATGTTGTCTGGTCTAATAAGTCTCAATTTCTGATCCAGCATTCAGATAGTAGGGTGAGAATTTTGTGTAAACAACACTGCTGTCCATGACCATGTCCATCCCTTTGTGACCACAGTGTATCCATCTTCTGATAGCTTCTTCCAACAGGATAAAGCGCCACATTGCAAAGCTCAGATCATCTCAAACTGGTTTACTGAACATGACAATGAGTTCACTGTATGCAAACAGCCTCCACAGTCACCGGATCTCAGCCCAGTAGAGCATCTTTAGAAAGGTTTCTAGCACCTTGATGAATCTGTGCCACAAAGACTTAGGGCAGTTCTGAAGGCAACCAAGCATTTTCAAGGTGTACTTAATAAAGTATCCAGTGAGTGTAATGACTACACACCTGAGTGAAAGTTGTGCAGACTTGTTGTTCAAAGTACAAACACTTGTCCTATGTGCCCTTTTTAGCAGAGCATAGCAGCACCGTCACTTTAAAATTTAAATGATGAAAAACCTGCAGAGTGTACTAGCTGGTGGAGGAGGCCGCCTACTGGCAATATGTCTAGGAGTGAAAACAACTGATGTGGGCCTTTTAATAGGCTTATAAGATTCAAAACAGGTGCAAGAGCTCAGTTTCTGTTCAAAGCACAAACCTTCCCGGTAGCATTACTATGTCCAGGCAGCACAGGCTGAATGCTGTGTCCCCTTCTAGCACCAGAGATACCTGTGATGTTGGCTGGACTGCTGCAGCTCCCTTTTCATTTATTTTTCTCTCTACACAACATCTTCTTAGCCTTTAGTTTGAGAGAAATGTCAGCATTAGATTATATGCACAGACTACTAATAGACCTTAAGGTACAGACAGACTGTCATATACTTACGGAGTGTGGTGTATGAATAGAATAGAAATAATTACATTAACATCCAGTCTTGAGGAAAGGTTTTTAATAAGATTTTGGAAGTTTATTGATTCAATTCCATTAAACACAACAGCTTTGGTGGGGTTAGCAATAATGTAAGCGGTACTCTGTTCATGTAGCTACAGGTTAACAATGGAAAACATTAAATAATAATTTTTTAAAAACCCGTAATCATACTTTTTTCTGCAGAAAAATGCATCTGTGAGTAACTGATTATTCTGCATGAGCTCAAGACCTTTAGATTGTTGGCAGAAACGTCAATTTTTAAAGTCAAACACTTCATTTTCTGCATTCTGGTGAAATTTGATGCGCAAATTTGTGTTTTTGCTTCACAGCTTTTGGTAGAAATATCTTTGTGTAAATACAAAATTCAGGCACAAAGTTAGAATTTCAAATGTAGCAGCACATAATGCAGTAAGTTTTTCGGGCATACTGTTGTGCTTTCAAATATGCATTACTCTACATGAATTTATTGCTTTAGCTGCTGAGCCAACAAACAGAGAGGACTGATGTACTGATGCGCTCTTTTGTGTCTTTTGTTAGAGGGAGAAAACTGTTTCTGTGCAGCGTATTTATTTAGAAGTCCTAATCATACTAGACAGTAGGTCTGTTTTCTAGTATGATTTTGAAGAATCACATACATCTATATACGACTGTAGTATACTGACTGATAACAAATCTTACCTTATCTTACCTTAAAATGCGTCTACAAATTGTTGAACAATTTCAGAATAATGTTGCTCAACATAAAATAAAAAGACTTTGAATATCTCATCATTGCCAGTACATAATATCATCAAAAGAGGACAAGGGAGAAGGCTAAAAATTATTGGATGCCTGTGATCTTCAGGCTCTCAGGGAGTACTGCTTTAAAAACAGGCATGATTCTGTCATGGAAATCACTGCATGGGCTCAGAAACACTTCCAGAAATTACTGTTTGAAATTCTTTTTGGGGAACACAGATGTATCATCCTCTGGACTAAAGAGCAGAGGGACAATTCAGCGCTCAGTTCAAAAGCCTGTTTCTCTGATGGTACAGTGGTGCATTAGTGCCTGTGGAAATGTCAAGAGCATGCTATTTTTTTATGATTTCAACCTATGTTTAAGTGAAATCCAATGTGTCTGTGGATCTTTTTTTCATTGTTAATATTCAGTAAAAAGGTGTTACCTGTGAAACAATTTGAGAAGCACTGACTCAGATCGTATCACTCATCCTTTACTTACCGACACCATTAATGACATTCTTTAGTGATAGAACAGTCACTGAAACGTGGGTTTTAATTAGTGCTTAGTTAATGTTTGCAACAGCTCTTTATCGTTCATTTATTCAAAATCAGAATATTAGAAGATATTCTGTTTCCTGATAGTTACACAAGACAGAGAGTTAACACACAAGTTTTCTGTGTCATATCAATGATAAGCTTAAATAACTTAACCATATCATTAATCAAATACAACAGAACAGAGGAGAAAGAAAGAAAAGAGCTGCACAGATAATTCACAATGACTCCCTCGGAGTAAGTACATCACAGTGTGAAAATCAAGGTGGCTAAGTTAAAGCCTGATGTCTCACAGGTATAAATGAGCATGTCCCCCCAAATATATGTGTGATTTTGTGTGCTTCTAGCGGTGGTTGGCTTAGCATTATCCTGTGGGCAAAGATTTTTTCTGGTCCCCTCTGCCTTCTCTTTAACAGAGACATGAGAGCTGGCACAACAGAGCTTTTTAAAGCCCATCCACCAGGTTTTGTTATGTAAGCACATTGCAGCTCTGTGTGTGTCAGTGGATTACAGGAATAATCAATCCCCAAATGCATTAACACTGCCACTAAAACAGCAATTGGTGATGACCAACACAAAAAAGCCAGACATTTTTTGCTTTATGTAGAATAATAAATAACTTTAAATCTACATGCCACACCAAAACATCATGATATGTTTACTGAGAGAGAGAGAGAAACTGAAGCATTTAAAACTCAAGTATCAGGGATTTTACAATTGTTCC
>VVHJ01037609.1:15044-25071 GCA_015107715.1 Tylochromis polylepis
ATTTTACAATTGTTCCTATAAAAACTTGCGTTTTGAAACGTAAATACTTTTGTGCAAATTGGTATTTAACTCTAAATCACACTGAGAGCGTCTCTGAACGGTCATCACTGCCTTTTTTATTGCATCACATTATCCTGAAGAGAAAAGGCAATACCTGCTATAAACCTCCATATCACTAGATGTCGCTCTTGGCCGTAAACGTCACGCTTGCACTGACGTTTGTTTCAGCGTCACCGGAAATGCCGCTTCAAAACACTTCAATGGCTGTCTTGCAGTGACTTCGACCGCTTTGGGCAGATAGTTAGCTCTGAAAGTCAGGGATAATTTGATTACTTCCTCGCTTTGGGGGCATTTTTAAGCTCCGACATGGCAAGGCCGCTGCTGGAGTTTGAGACCGAGATGTTCCTGAGTCTTTTCGGCAGTGACGGGCTGCTAGTAACGGCTGAAGGCTTGGGGATAGACCGAATCCTACTGCAGTTCATGCGGATTTACTCGGAACCGGGCAGCCTGGTCCTTCTGCTCAACACAACCACACCAGAACAGGTTAGGAGAGGCTGGCTTAGCTAGAGACACAGTTCGTATGATTATCTCACACTTTACCCGGTGCGAGATGATGTGCCCCAGCAAAGTGACTTAACAATAAAACCTTACGTTTAAAAAAAAAAAGGGTTAGAAGTTGGAAGGGGTCACTTTTTTGTCCATAGACATGGTGGCTAAAATAGATGAAGATAAAAGAGATGGGCACCTGCCAGCCATTTTGGCGCCATCTCGATCTCATGCATTATTTCAGATGGCATTGTTGGCACATATTTGTAATATAATACGTTTATTATAGTGTATTATTTTCATCTGAAAGTGGTTATAGAATTCCCCTTTGTGATGGAGTTAGTCCAAGAAAGATAATTTTAATTAATGTAACTTTATCTGTGTAAGTGGTACTGCATGAGGAAGTCAGTAGTATCGTGCATAAGGATAGCGAGAAAGCAGTGAGGTGTGAAAACCCCATCTCTTTTTTTTTCCGATGATGATGGACAGACTGACAGATGAGGTCAGGCTGGAGTCTCTGTGGACTGTGATGTTTGCAGATGACATTGCAATCTGTAGTGGGAACAGGTGGAAGGAAAGACAGAATACATGTGTGTGAATGAGAGGGAGACTGCAAGGAATAGAGGTAGTCAAGGTGGATGAGTTTGAATACCTGGGATTGACCGTTCAAAGTAACAGATGGTGCAGTAGAGAGTGCAGCCAGGGTGGAGTGGGTAGAGATGAGTGTCAGGGTTATTTGTGACAGAAGGATAACAGCAAGAGTGTCACGGAGGGTTTACAAGGTGGTAGTGAGACCTGCTCTGATTTGTGGTTTGGAGATGGGGACACTGACAAGAACACAGGAGGCTGAGCTGGAGGTGGCAGAGATGAGGATGCTCTGATTTTCACTGGGCGTGACGAAGATGGACAGGTTTTGAAATGAGTACTTCAGCTCAAGGTGAGCAGTTTGGGTTAGAAAGGTTAAGGTTGAGAGAGTTTGGACATGTGCAGAAGAGGGATAGTGGTTATACTGGACAAAAGATGTTGAATATAGAGCTGGAACAGGAGGAAAAGAGGAAGACCATCCATGGATGTAGTGAAGGGGGACATGGAGAGGGTTTGTGTGACAGAAAGAGGATGTTAGGGACAAGGTGAGATAGAGGCACCCATTTACACTTCTAAAGATAGAAAGTACCCGATTGAGCTGGCTGGCCTTCTTCAATATGTCACCAATCAACTAAAAGCAGGGAAAAGTTTTGACCTGTTGATCTTGAAACCGGCAGTACCGGCAGTGTAAATGTCCTAATATATGGTCTTACATCAGTTACTACATAAACACTTCCATACACACATTAGAAGAACAGGAGGCAAAAAATAATGGGTGAAAGACTAAGGAATAACCTGTAAAAATAAAGTTTCAGCAGTCGTTTAAAACAAACCACAAATTCAGCCAACCTGACGGGCTCAGGACTACAACCTCAAAAGCGTGATCGCCTCATTATTAAAATAAGAGTTAGAAGACCCTGTTCAGATAATCGGAGAGGCTGACCACTGAGTTTTTCCTCTTGTTTGTGTGGAACATAGCATACAGCTTTAACCAAATGCTTCCTTCCTTTCATCCTCACTTCTCAGGAATATTTCACAGAACAGCTGCGAGTGGAGGGTGTGACCCACCTGCCCAGGACGGTGACCAGTGATGTCCAGAGCACCGAACGTTACAACGTTTACACCGAGGGAGGGGTGCTGTTTGTCACCAGCAGAATCCTGGTGGTGGACTTCCTCACGGACCGGATCCCTGCTCATCTAATAACAGGTCAGACACACCACCTGTACATGGCTAAATTCATATGAGAACAGCATTTTATTTTGTCCACTTATTCGCAACCTTATTTATCACTAGCAGTCCAAATTATTTTGCAATACTTGTTTGAGTACTTGTATTTGCAACATATGGTTATATGGAATTCATTTGAGTTGTCAGTAAAATTCAGTGACAGCATGCTGACTGAATGACATATAGTTAAACTAAACTCCTTGATGCATGCATGGCCCCTCAGGAGCAATTTGGGGAATACCTCTGGGCTGTTACTTTGGCCAGTGCTTCGTAGCTCTTAAATTAATTATTTCTATTTTCCAAACTATCTAAACAACAGTGCCATCAATTTAATAACAGATGATACCCTCACTCTTATTTTGAAAAGTTAGTCACTGCTAACAGCTAACTTTGGCCTTTCCCATCTAATGTTTTCCTACATGCTGCCTGGTCACTTTGCAGCTGTGGCAGTCTCATGAGCAGTTCATGATGTCATTCAGCTCTCTTGAGTTTTTTGCACAATTGTGGACTGAATTTGGCAACTGTAGTCTTGGTTCTGCTCTGGAGGGTCACTCTGAGCGGGTAGAGAACAGGCTGCAGTCTAAGGCTGGGAAGTTGGAGTCCATCCACAGGATGTGGAAGTAGCTGATGTCATTATTGTGACGCTGTGTATTATTGTTATACTGTCAAGTATTTATAGTATTATTTATTAACTGTTGGAAAAAAAATTGAAAACACATGCTCTGGCATGCACATTCACTCCTTACTACTGCCACAGTTACAATCTAATTCTATGGGAAAATAATAAGCTGAGAAATATTTTATTTATCTCTATGTGGGTAAGTTATTGTGTTACAGTGGCTCAAATATTAAAAAAAACAACTTATCTCAAAAAAATAAATACAATTTAACAGAGTAAAATGGCTCTTAAAGAGAAAAAATAACACAAAAGAATGAGGGCAGTTAAAAGTGAACAGCTCAATCAAAAATCTAAATGTGATACAGTAAGGAGATTAAACAGTGTTGTGGTTTAAGTTGATAAAGATTTTCTGTATCTGTCTTTATGGCAGATGTTAGAGAGCGCGTTCATCTGCATCTGCATTTCACTACATCCACAGTTACTTGGACGACCTCTGTGTGAGCTAAAGGAGGAATCCAAACAGTGTGTTGATGCAAACTGGATTCAGACAGCAACAACAATGATGTTGTGCGAATGATATGGATGCGGTCAAGCAGCGAGCAGTTCGATATTCAGGCCACAGAAATGGATGACATCACTTTTCAATCACAAGTTGTGTAGTCCCTTCATGTTTCTTCTTACCTCTCAGATTAACGTCTCTGCCTAAACTGTCCTGAAGCCATGCACGCTCACACTGTGGTCCAGGAAGTGAGAGTGGCAACAGTTCAATCCAATGCTGCTTAAAGTACATCAAACTACACTCAGACATTCAGCTCCCTCCCCGTCCGGTGTGAACCAGTCATTCGCTGGAACAGCTCCAGCACCGAAACACTGTTGTTTGCTCTGTAGCTGCTACAGGATTACAGGCCTCACTCAGTAGAACAGTCAGCTCCATTAGTTGGGCTGTGAAGAAAACCATAAAGAAACTTGGAAAACTTGACGTTAGCCATTTCACCTTTGCATAAACCACAATGAGCACAAAAAATCAAATTTATCATGTGATAAAGTCTTTAAAAAACAAACAACTAACAGCCAATACTGTTTATACTGGCCAGCTGATATATTATTCAGGCTCTACCTTAACTGTCTATTTGTTCCACTCCCTTTAGGCATTCTGGTTTATCGTGCCCATAAAATCATTGAGTCATGCCAGGAGGCCTTCATCCTGCGCCTGTTCAGACAGAAGAATAAGACGGGCTTCATTAAGGCCTTCACTGACAAGGCCACGGCTTTCTCCTCGGGCTTCTGCCAAGTGGAGCGTGTAATGAGAAACCTCTTTGTCAAGAAGCTCTACTTGTGGCCCAGGTACTGTCAAACTACTTCACTGTACATGTTTTGTCTTGTGTATTTTATTGTTGTAGTAACACATATAATACTTCTTTTACTTCTTGTTTGGTTTTTTTTTTTGTGTGTGTTTTTTTTACCTTTGCACTCAGGTTTCAAGCGTCAGTGAACACAGCACTGGACAAGCACAAACCAGAAGTGGTGGAGCTCCACGTGTCCTTAACTCCAGCTATGAGGGCCATCCAGAGCTCCATCCTGGACATCATGACCGCCTGTTTGAAGGAGCTGAAACGCTACAACCCCACTCTAGAGGCTGAGGACCTCTCACTGGAGAACACGCTGGGGAATTCTTTTGAAAAGGTTTAATAGTGTGTTACCGACACATACAACACGTTTAAGCTGCCTTGACAAATTTTACCTCAGTGCGTGAAAACATTTTTGATTAAACTATTAAAGGATGATTTTTTTTTGTTGTTTTTTAAGAAGGCTTATGGTAATTGGACCAAGAAAAAAGCAGGCTGAGATGAGCCTCTTTAATTTGCATGTTAAATGTTATTACAGCATTTATGAGAACCCAGTTTCTAAAAGAAAATTCAGGACACTGCAAAATGATTTGCAAATCATTTAAACCCTCTTAAATTTAAATTGAAAATGGTACAAATACAGTATGATCCCACAACTAATTGGGTCAATTGGCAACAGGTCAGTGGGATGATTGGATATGGAAAGAGCATCCGAGCAAGGCCGTGAGAGGTAAAGATGTTCACTGTTCTGTGGGGAACTGCGAGTTCTTTTAAGATGAAAGGTGCCGTGTCCTGCAGGCTGAATAAGCTGGAGCACATCTGTATGACTTCTCCTGATTCGAGAGTTAGAAAAACACACCTCTGGTTGTAGGGGAGTTAAATTTTATGCTTTGCCTTACTCCCATTCAGACTATCCGTCACTATCTGGACCCTATGTGGCATCAGCTGGGAGCAAAGACCAAAGCACTGGTTCAGGATCTGAAGGTGCTGAGAGTCCTCCTGCTCTACCTAACCCAGTATGACTGCGTCACCTTCCTCAATCTCCTTGAGTCGTTGCACTCCAGCCAAAAGATCTTTGGCTCTAATTCAGGTAAACTAGATTAATTTAACTGCCGGATTGGAGGCACTTAAGAGTTGAAAATGTCCAAGTTAATTGTAAATCTTTGCAATCAACCTCGTTGTTACTATCAGGTTGGCTCTTCCTGGACTCCAGTACCTCCATGTTTGTGAACGCCAGGAGCAGAGTCTACCGCATTCCCGAGAGCAAAAAGAAACTTAAAGTGGGAGCAGAGGCAGAGAAACAGAAGCCATCCTCTGCCTCAGGTAACTGACCAGTCGGCCAGTTTCTGATACCTTGATATCAGAGTATTCATGCTGGGATGACTAACGGCTCAGTCTGTGTGTGGGTTTCAGAGGTGAAGCGGGAGCTGGTGCTGGAGAAGAGCCCAAAGTGGGAGGCTCTGACTGAGGTCCTGGAGGAGATTGAGAGGGAGAACAAGAGCTCTCAGCATGAGCCAGGTTAGACCTCAGTGTTGTTCAGCTGTTACAATGGTCCATAATGTCATCATGAATGAAAATGAAAATGATTTTCTATAATACGATCTGATTTGAAAAAGGTAGTGTTGTTGTCATTTGTAAAGATCTGATTAATTTTAGCCCACAGTAAAACTCCTCATTTGAAATCTACAATGCTAAAAAAAAGGAACACTTTGAAAACATATGGGCCTCAATGGGGCAAAAAAATCATGCTCGATATCTATACTGATACAGATTGGGTAATATGTTAAGATTGAAAGGATCCCATATCGTTTGATGGAAATGAAAATTATCAGCCTACAGAGGGCTGAATTCAAACAAACCCTGAAAATCAAAGTGAAAAAATGATGTTGCAGGCTAATGCAATCTGCTGAAATTTTATCGCAGCAGCTGAAAATGGTACTCAGTAAGTTTATATTGCCTCCACTTGCCAGTGGACCTGCCAATTCTGGTATTCTATGGAAAATGCCAGGCAGTGACACAGCCCACTAGAGGATGCCCTTAGGCTACATTTTGTAGCTCTGGCAGTTCTCGTCCTGTTCCTCCTTGCACAAAGGAGCATATCATGGTCCTGCTGATGGGTTAAGGACCTTCTACGGCCCTGCCCAGCTCTCCTCCAGTAAGTGCCCGACTCCTGGAATCTCTTCCAAACTGATTAACAACCCCCTCTGCTAATTAACTGAGCAGATCAATATCCCAGAAGTATAACTCAGTCAGTGCTATATTAAAATGTGTTCCTCGAATTTTTATTTATTTATTTGTTGATTTTTAGCAGTGTACTTTAAATATACAGCAAGAAAAGCATGAGCCACACCTGGCATTTCACAAAGCCATCCTCAGGGTGGGCTGATTTGTCCTGGTTCACTGTGTTGTGCTGTTGCTTTGAAGCTGCACAGCACTTGACAGTACACCTGTACACACTGAGGAAGAGTAGTCCACCAGAATTTGGGTCAATTGCAGAATATAGAGTAGGCCTTTTTATCCCCGTGGACACACTGGCTTTCGAAGCAGGAGAATCTTTGGCCTTAGCCCCAATGTTAGGATTCTGATTGAGCTCAGTTTAGATGCACCCGTTCACCAGTTCAAGCCCTAAATATGCTGTCTTGGTGACATGGAATGCACCTGTCATTATCCATACCTGTCATGTTATTTGTTATTTTATTATTATTGATTTTCTTAAATCAAAAAAGCTTCACTTTTCATTGTCAATTTACATCAAAGTAGTGTTTAGTCTTTTGAGAGGAATATTTTTTTTCTGAATCTTTTCATTTTTATCTTTTTTTTTTTTATAATCGGGGCTCTGTACAGATCTCTTTCTCTAACTGCCTCACATTCCTCCCTCAGGTCGAGTGCTGATTTGTGCCAGTGACGACCGGACCTGTGCTCAGCTGCAGCAGTACATCAAGCACGGCTTCGACTGGCTGCTCAACCGACTCTACCACCGCACGATCGGGAAACGGGACTCTGCTGCACCGGCCGCCTTAGAATTGGAATTGGAAAAAAAGGGAAAGGGTCCAGTCAGAAAAGGAATGAAGGGAAAGCAACCTGTGCAGAAAAAAAATGCAAAGACGACAAAAGGCATAAGCAGACCATCCCTGACCCTGACCCAGATGGTGGGGAAGAAGGAGACGGGCGAAGCAGCAGTCATGGGCAGCAGCGGAGATGAAGATGAACTGACGGATGAAGACGGAAGCGAGGAAGAGCAGCTCAAGCTAGACTTGTCATCAGATGCTTATTATGGTGTCCTGAAGGAACCGCTGACTGTCATTCACCCGCTGAAAGGCTGCACCGATCCCCACAGTTTGACCCGGGTTCTCCATGAGGTGGAGCCCAGCTTTGTGGTGCTTTACGATGCTGAGCTGAGTTTCGTGCGCCAGCTGGAGATCTACAAAGCTAACCGGCCTGGAAAGCAACTTAGGGTGTACTTCCTCATCTATGGTGGCTCGACTGAAGAACAGAAGTACCTGACAGCTCTGTCTAAGGAAAAGAAGGCTTTTGAACACCTCATCAGGTCAGAACCATTTCTCTCTCGTTAAGCACGTGAAGTGTATTTTGTTGAGGGTCATTTGGTCACTATTTCTTGTATGTGTGTTCTTGTTTAGGGAAAAAGCTACTATGGTGATCCCAGAGGAGAGAGAAGGGCGAGAAGACACCAACCTAGACCTTGCTAGGAATTTAGATCCCGCCAATGCCACCACCAACACCCGCAAAGCAGGCAAGTCTCTGTTGTTATGCATTTTTGATTTTTTTCTCTCCTTCATGTGCCAAGTCATCTTCACTATGCATTGGACCAGTTTGTGTTTTTATATCTGTTTTCTGTCCAATAACCAGGGGGCCAGGAGCAGCCCACAGAGCCCTCACGAGTCATTGTGGACATGCGCGAGTTCCGCAGTGAGCTGCCATCCTTGCTCCACCGCCGCGGACTGGACATCGAGCCGGTCACCCTTGAAGTAGGTGACTACATTCTGACGCCGGACACATGCATCGAGCGCAAAAGCGTCAGCGACCTGATCGGCTCACTGCAGAGCGGCCGCCTCTACACCCAGTGCCTCTCGATGACCCGCTACTACAAGAAACCTGTGCTGCTCATTGAGTTTGACCCAGCTAAGCCATTTTCCCTAACGGCACGCTCAGATTTCCATCACGAGATTTCATCAAATGATGTTTCTTCAAAGCTCACCTTGCTCACGTTACACTTCCCCCGGTTACGTATACTGTGGTGCCCCTCCCCGCACGCCACAGCCGAGCTCTTCCTGGAACTAAAGCGAGGCCAGCCTGAACCTGACGCCGCAGCAGCTCAGGCAGTAACGGCCGAGTCAGACACTGTGGCCGAATCGGCAGACCTCTACAACCCCGGACCTTATGACTTCCTGATGAAAATGCCTGGGGTCAACACAAAAAACTACAGAGCTCTTATAAAAAACGCAGACAGCTTGGCTGACCTAGCCAAAATCAGCCAGGACAAGTTAGCGGAAATACTCGGGAACGCCAACAATGCCAAGCTGCTGTACGAGTTCCTGCATAATGTAGTTAATGTCCCCGCTCCCATACAGAAGACCAAACAGACATGACGAGCAGACTTATGTATAGGAATATTTTGCCACTGTGATTAATTTAGTGCAGTAAGAGTGTTTGTCATATTCGGATATAGAATTAACTTTTAAAAAAATGCAGATGTTATGTTTGGATACACAGTTTGTGTAAAACTGTGTGACTTTTATCGTTTTTCAGTTTTTATATTGTCAAAGAATAAAATCAAAGTCTTTTTATAATTAATAAAAAACTGTTATTTAATTTTTAAACATTTTAATAAAATGCACTTAATTTATTTTAAGCAAACTTTTAACGTGATTTTTTTTGCTTTGAGAGGAATGACAGAGTGAAGTGTTAGTAACAATATATACATAGCATACTGTTACAATGGGGGATACTCATATTACATACAGTAAACATTTAAAATGATATCAGTATATGTACAAGTAATCCCTGTGGGCTAAATGCTGTTGGCTCTGTGTCATGACAGTGAACAGATCTCAGGGACATGACTCTTTGAGCACAGATGCCCCACCCAATAGTTTTTAAACTTTCTGCTTGTGAGGGGTAGGCAATCAGAATAAAGCTGGTTTACCACGACAATGGGGCCATTCCAAATCCTGTACAGTTATAATTATCTCATGCGCATGACTTGTTTATTTAAAAAAAAAAAAAATCACACTATGCACTTCAAATCTGATTTCAACTCTTCACAGTGCAGGTCTACGCTGTGAAAAGTTAAGCAACATATTCAAAACATACCAAAGGACTAAAGTCACTTTGTTTTTGTTTGGGTTTTTTTCTTCGTCTTCTTTTTGTTCGTTTTGCTGTTGTTGACAGATGTTTTCAATTACGTATCCCTGATATTGCAATCGTCTGTACTTTGAAGCAGAAATTCTGTGTTTTTTAAGGAGTGACCATGCTGCCCAGTGAAGAGGACCACCCCTGGCCTCTCCTGCCGACAACGTCATTACGTCACTCTGCATCCGAACCTAGACCAGTCGCAGCCATTTTAGTCCGCGAAATAAACTTCAGTCCCAGAGCTAGACGAATAAAAAACTGAATACTGAGCATAATTCCGTTGACGCAATTTGGATACCTCGTTGCGGACCACGGCTCTGATGGATTCGCTTT
>VVHJ01037609.1:33554-46273 GCA_015107715.1 Tylochromis polylepis
GTTTTTTTTTTTCGCTAAAGCTTATAGTTAGGGCTGTATCAGGTGACTCTGAACCCTCCCTTAGTGGTTCTGAAAAAGGCCTGGGCTGCTGGGGACTTCTCATGATGCACTGAGTGCTGCTTCTTCACTTACCTTTTTCTCACACTGTGTTTATCAGTAGTTATTATTGATCTCTGGCTCTCTTCCACAATGTGAAGTTTGTCCTGGCACCCTGTACAGGGGTTTGGTAGAAGAGAAGAGCTGGTGTGCAAGTGTCTGATTTTAATGTTATGATTCAAATTGTATTTTTTTTTTTTATTTTATGAAATGATTGTTTAACAGACAGTTTAGGCTTTATTCTTTCAGCTGCAGCCCAGGTGGCGCATGCATATAGATAGATATCATGTAAAATAATTTGAAGCCCACAGGGAGGGGAAAAAGCTGTGTACAAGAATCTGTATTTCTTACTGATGCTTATCAAGGAAATACAAAGGCTTTGAACACTAATAAAAACTTTAGCTCGTCCTATCGGTGCTATTTTCTGGATGCTGGTCTGTTGTGTTTTCATACTTGCTGAAATCCTGCAGTCACCCAGGAAAAAAGCTTGCTGTCTGCAAGTAAAAAAAGTATGTAGTCTTTATTTATGATGGGTTACATTAGGATGTTATCATTACTTATTTAATACTGTCCAAATAAATACACAGCAGTGGTCAGGAGTGCTTTTGACAAACTGCTGAGCTCACTAGCGACACTTTCCATTTCAGCGTCATATTAAGGAGCTGTCAGAGTGTTTGCTAATGTGCTCCTCTGCCAGCAGCTGTGTAATCTCCCTACTGTTAAAATTACTAACAACTGTGCGCTGTTAATTGTCTCAGGACAGTTCACACTAAGTTGAAGAAAACTCGGAGCACTAACTGCACTGTTACACAGCCACGAAGGACTGAAGTGCTGTACAGAATAATAAATGAAAGACGTGAAACAAGAAGGACAACAGCCATACAATAAAACAAAATAAAATGAAAACCTCTCACAAAGCGTCAAAGGCGGGTTTCAAAAACAGACTGACAAAAGGGCCTGTCTAATGTGCAAAGGCGAATCATTCCATACTTTAGGAGCTGCATCCGGGAAGCAATCGGTATGCCTGACTCATACAGAATACTGGAACTTAGTCTTTATCATAGAGTCCCTGCTATCTTTTACACCACCTTGGTTGTCTCCACTTCCTCTATACGCTGAAACACTCGCACTGTCTAGCATTGAAATATTTTAACAGTAACCATCCTGTTTTTTTCCCTGTCTCATTTCTTCTTATCTCATGAGTTTGCCTTCAGTGTCTGATTGCTGCTGGTTGTTATTAGGAATACTTTAAAGAAGGGCTTAAAACAAAATCAAGTGGTGTCCTGAGTTGTAAACGTTGTTTTGTTTGGGTTGTGTGTGGGGTGTTTTTGTTTTTTAAGTAGTTATATTTTAGTCTTTTAGTTTGGCAAATCTGAGCAGGGAAGCTGCACTGAAGGCGGAGGCAAAGCAAACGTTTTACAAAGCCAGGCAGACCTGCGCTGTGTTTCCTAAGTGTTTCTTTCCTAAGTTTGTCGGCGTTAGCCTGCTTACACAAAATATCTCTAGTATATCATGTGTATGGTACTGGTACCGCTTTAACACCACTCATTTCTTTTACTTCTTTCTCCCATGTGGTGTTCTGTGTATGCGCATAAACGCCTCGTTCATATCATCCACAGTTTTCCTTCACACTGCTGAGGTCACAGGTCATCGTGTGTTTGTCAGTCCTGAGCACTGTTTCCCGGAGGAATTCGGGGACAACGCTGTTTACTGGAAGTCTTAACTGAATCACCTTAAGCATACATGCCTCCACCGAAACGTCGCTCACAGTGTTTACAGAGGGCAGTGAGTCCACGTTACTGATTTTTGGAATCTGCAATGATTTCTGTAAATGTTTGACCGGTGCTGCTAATGCCAGTTTCGTCTGTAAAATGAGCATCAGTCATGAAAAGGAATGGACGGTAAACAGATGGGAAAGACAAAATATTGGTGAGGCCAGCTGTTTTCTGTTGTATTTTAGGAATTTGTATTTCACAGTAATTTTGACATGTCCCTTTCTGTGAATACAGAAATGACTGTACTTGTGCCCGGTGCTTAATTTGTGGGCATTTGCAACTCCCACTCAGTGTATACGTCCCCGTGTTACTGTCTCTCTTAGCAAGAATCCCATTAAAGCTGTGTGCTGGTGTTTTTGAGAAATTTCTGCTGAGGATGCAGTTGTTGTTGCTGCCTTTTTACATTCAGTGTCTGGCAGTGCTGAGTCACCCACTTGGCTTTTTGCTTTGAAACTCCAAGGAACTAGTGCATTCTGGTGTAGGGCTCCAACTAAAGATTATTTTTAAGGTCCACTAATCTGCAAATTTTCTTCAATTAGTTGATTAGTCAACGATTATTTCAATAACTCATCTCTGCTCCCTTTGGGCAAACCTCCTGTTCTAGGCTCCAGTACCTCACCCGCTGAAGTCTGCCCACCTGTGAATATCACCCTGCTGTCTCGTCCCACAGCAAATTAAAATGATGACCCAGGGAATATGAATCTGAAAATAATCAGCTTTGTTTTTAACAGTACTCGATAGGACCATCAGAATAAAAATGAAATGCCTAATATTTTTATTTAATACAAATTAAAGTGTTAGTAGTCTTTAAACAAAAAATAATGTGCAAATAGGAAAGTAAAAATGGCTTCTGTCCATAAGTTCAAATAAAGCTTCAAATTGAATCAAAAAGATTTTATTTTCCAGTCCAAAATAAGAAGTTTCCAAAGTTTACAGATGATTCAGTTCATGAATTTGCGATTGCAGTGAATGTGGTCTGGAGTGAGGCTTGCTCTTATCTTTGAGACGATGTTCCCAGCTGCTGATAACAATGCTGAAGATGCTCACTGTCATGACTTCAGCCATTTGAGAGGTGCATGACCCTCTATTCAGGACAAACTCATCTATACTAGTAAAACAGAACAAAACAGAATTAGAAAGGACCGTTACTAATCACTAATTTAGCTGTATATCATAGTTTCTCAGATGGTGTAGTGTTCAATGCCAATTAAACTGCTTAACTGAATATATATATATATATATATATATATAATGAGAGAGAGAGAGATGATCCGACACACAGTTTAACTACCTAATGTTAGTTTGAAAAGGTTAATTATTCAGAATAAACGCTAATATTAATGTGAGAAGTAAAGCAAACTAGGAGACAGTGTAACTACTCCTGTTTAACGCTTTACTGTCGCATGTCACTCATTAGCTAACAAAACTGAAATAGTGTTGGCTTAGCAAGCATCATCCTGAGAAGTTTCCTACAGGTAAGCTAACATAATACTGCCCCCATAGCTTCCTGTAGTGTATTGCAGTTATAAGACCACGTAAATGTTTTGGGGTTTTTTTGTACGGCGTGTCGGCGATACAGACGAGGGAAACAAACTCATCTCAAATTGGCTGAGTGAAAATGGGAGTAGAGGTGGAGGAGGGGTCAGAGGCCCTGTAACATAAACATACCACTGTGGGAGGACAAGCTCTTTGGATGGTCATATTACTCTGTGGTCGAGAGGATGTGACTGGCTTTCAGCTTTTAAAACAAAGGTGAATAAATGGTTGATAAAATATCGTTAAATAGATAATGGCATTATTAACATTCCTGCCCATGATTTTTCATGTAGTTTAGAACATTTCCACAAAATAATTAAACAAATGTTGTGTATTGAATCGTGAGTGTTTCTATCCGTTTGTCTTTGTTTAACTAAGAGATGGCTGTGCTTTAGAGATTCACACTACAGGCCTGTCGGTGATGACTTATGACAGGGGAATTTTTATTGCCTCCCATCCCTCAGCAGCGACTGTTACAGTCACAATTGGAGTCTTACCAGGCAGATTTCAGGAATGAAGTAACAAAATAATTACAGCGTCTTATGTTCAACTGCCTAAAATGCCAGAATTGTAATACCTGGGACAGACTCGCCATGCTGGCATGCACCTCCCTGTTTAACCCCGTTTGTAAAGATGTGATCAGCTGTGGAGCATTTAGTGTAAAAGTCTGAGCAATCATCCTAAACATGAAAATGTGTAATGTCAGCATGATGAGTATGCTATGAGTTGCATTAGTGAGAAATTTTTCTCGTTATCTTTTGAGTTTGTTTGCTGTGCGCTTCTTCCTTATTTTATTTCTCCCCTTTTTCTAGTTCTCATAAAGCATGATGTCTCATCTTTTTCTCTACATTGCCGTTAAATTTGCCTTTGCTTCATTTAAAAACTTTTCCACATTTGCTTTCAGTGCTGCAGCTGAGACTCCAACAGAGGCGAACCCGGGAGCAGCTGGTGGACCAGGGCATAATGCCACGTGAGTAACTGCAACAGCCACCTGCTGAAAGCTATTGTGGTGTGGGTGGGGAAATGATAACAAAGTGGTACCCTGGTTGATACTGATAACTCAAGAGACATTAAAAAAAAAAAAGATAATAATTTGTGAATAAAGTAGGTTGATGAAAATGTTTTGTATTGCAGCTTTGAAGAGTCCGGCAGCTTTCCACGGGCAGATTCGCAGCTTGGAGAGAGCCCGGGTAAGAAGCACAGTTTTGGAAGAAAAACTACATAAATGTAAACTTGAGTTGTTGTGAACAGTAAAATTTTAATAATTAACTGACTGATCTGTGTCTGCCTTCCTCTCCAGACTGAGAATTTTCTCAAGCATAAGATCCGCAGTCGTCCAGAAAGAGCAGAGCTGGTCAGGATGCACATCCTGCAAGGTTCTAATAACTGTCTACCTCACAATGCACAAACTTCTTTTTTTTTTAACACTGCTTTAAGTATTGTTTCCTGTTGTGCTTTAAAGTGTTGAAACAGAAAGACTGATGTCATAATTTAAGCAAGAAAGGATGTATTTTTAACTTGATATTGGAGCATTAAGCTGATTTAATTTATGTCTGATTGTGTAGCACTTATCTTTTTTCTTTGTCATCCCCCAGAGACCGGAGCAGAACCTTCGCTACAGGCCACTCAAATGAAGCTGAAGAGAGCCCGGCTAGCAGACAACCTCAACGAGAAGATCGCCCAGCGACCAGGCCCAATGGAGCTGGTGGAGAAAAACATTTTGCCGGTGGATTCCAGCGTTAAACAAGCCATCATCGGTGAGAACGGAGGCACAGTGATACCGAGCCCCTTTATACATGATTTTAGTTTACATTTAACTTCATCAATACAGAAAGATGTCTTTGTTTGATCCACCATGCAGGCCTCTGAATAATAGTAAAAAATACAAATCTGTGATCATCTTTCAGTGGGCCAGGTGAATTATCCCAAGGTTCTTGAAGAAGACAGCAACGATGCTTTGTCCCCGGAGCAACCGGCCAGCCAGGAGTCCCAGAGCTCTGTGCCCTCACCGGTGGAGAGCAGAGGACCAGAGACGCCCTCTCCAGCAGCGCTACCCAGCACCATCCTGCAGGTCAGATAGAGGCCCAGACTGTTGTTATTTAACGACAGTGATATTGGAGTTTTTAAGTGTCCCCCGCACCCCCACCCATTATTTCTTTGCAGCCCCTCCCAACAACAGACTTCATGAAAGTAATCACCACCAATGAGCTGCCCGCCAGCCACCCAGCTGTCACCCTCACTCATCCAGTCACTACAGTTGTACCTCTAAAACCAGGCCCAACACTGGTGAAAGTAAGCACGACACATCTGTTCCCGTTTTCTGCTTTTCTCTGACTGTTGTTGAGTTTAGCACATGTTAATACTTTTTCCCTCCACGTTTCCTTCCACCACAGCAAAGTCAGCAGAAAGCTCCCTCAGAGAAGAGTCGCAGTAAGAAGGGCAAGGAGCTGAAGCCAAGGGTGAAAAAGCTCAAGTACCATCAGTATGTTCCCCCAGACCAGAAGCAGGAGGCCAGCGAAGCGCCTATGGACTCCTCATACGCCCGATTACTGCAGCAACAGCAGCTGTTTCTCCAGCTGCAGATCCTCAGCCAGCAGCAGCAGCATTACAACTACCAAACTATATTACCAGCACCGCTCAAGTACGTGTGCAAAGTAAACACCCTCCCCCCCCCGTAAACATTAAAAACAGTGTTATTCTGCTGTTTTATTTCTGCCTGTACTGCAGACGTGTTTCTTTCCATTTTTCTTTCTTTCTATTTTTTTTGTGTGTCTAAACTAGTTTGGCTTGCTTGACATTTGATTTTTGATCATGAAAGCCAAATGTTGTTGTTTTCAACAACACAGAGGGCCTTTAGCGATTTTCCAATAACAGGCCTGTGCCTAATCATATTACTAACTAACAGGATGTTGATGAACCACCTGCTGTTTTCGTGAAAGTCCTCGCAGCAGCGGCATAGCAAAGCTGTCTTTGAAATCCCTTTTGCCCTGTGATTTGGTTGACTGGCGTTGTTAGTGAGGTGAGAGGAACGGGATGGATGGGCTGTTTGAACAGATTTCCTCTCCCCGTTTTCCTCTTTCTTGTCTCTATAACAGCACCTTCCCTCTCTCTCCCACCTCCTCTTCCTCTATTTTTTTTTTTTCTTTTTTCCCCCCTCCCCTCTCTGCTGCAGACCTGTGGCAGACGGTCAGAATAACGGTGGGAGTACACTGCCAACTTCTATTGTGGTGTCTTTGCCCACTGCACCTCCCCCTGCTACTCTGCCTTCAGCATCGGCCAGGCCAAACAACTCGCTGTCCAACCGCAAACCCGGTGTCCTGCCTGCCAACCTGGAGGAGATGAAGGTATTTGTTCAAAATCACATTCCCAGGCACTATGGAAATTTCTGTTTAACTGACCCAGAGAAAAATAACATAGACAAAAGTACTGCACTACACCTTTTAATCTTTGAATTCAGGTGTTTTCAGTCCCATTGCTACAGGGATCACCTAGCCATGCATTTGGCCTTTTATAAATGTTTGTGAAAGAACTGGGCATTCTAAAGAGCTCACTGAATTTGAGTGTTTTGCTGTAATAGGATGCAACCATTGGACCAAGTCAGTTCCTGAAATTTCCTCCTTGATATTCCACAATCAAATTTTCAGTGGAAACCACAGGAGCTCAGCCACGTAAAGTTAGAGAGCAGATGTAAAAGTCACCGACGTTCTGCTGAGTCTATAACTGTAGAGGTCCTAGCCTCTTCTGGCATTAACATCAGCACAAAAAACGGTGCACCATGAGCTTCTTGACATGGGTTTAGATGGCAGCTCCTGTGGGTGCGGTCTTTGTTGAATCTTTAAAAACATTAAACCATGTAAAGTTGCAGAGTGTTGATGCACAACGTGTGTAAAGTTGTGCTCTGCTGACTCAGTAACTACAGCGTTCCAAACATTATCAGCACAAAAACTGTACGTGGGAGATTCATGGGGTTTGTGTGGCTGAGCAGCTCCTGTAGGTGTAAGTGCCACAGTACTTATGTTTGTAGGAAGGACTCTGTGGTGACTGAATACATCTTACTTTTTGACCTGATATCAGTCATACTTCCACTAACTAACTACAGTCTGGTAAATCGTCCATCGCCCTGTGTGACTGCTGCATAATTCATGGACCGGAGTTGAAAGTAAACCCACCGGTGTCTCTCACCCTCTGTCTGCACAGAAGTGACAAGAGTTGTATGGAAATCTTTGCTGTCCACAACTCACAACTATGATTGTAGTGGGGTAGGCAAAACTCCTTTTAATTAAGTCCAACATTCAGTTACGCTGTCACCACACTCCCATTAGGTTTTATGTCATTTTTTCAATAAATCTTTAAAAAAAAAATCAATAAAGAAGTCCAACATATAATGTTTCTAAAAGGAGAGAACTTCACTTAACCTTTCTGGTGGAAACCTTTCATTTTGCCAAAAGAACAAAGTAGAGCAACAACAAAAACAGATCCTTTGTGTATCAACTCCCTATCCTAAAGCTAAGCATTAATGTAACAGCAGCTCTTTCAGACATGTTCTGAAATGTGGTATTTGCTTTATTACAGCATTACTAGAGAAGATTAATGCCACTATGATGTCTGTACGCTAAATTAGAAACTCCAGCCTGAAGCAGCGTGTCTTAGGATAAAGCCTGAAAACTGCATGTATGAAGCTGGCCATTTGTGGCTGGCATTTGTTGGTTTTATGATGGATCATCGCATGAGTCATGCAAGATATAATGTGCTTTAGAGGTTTTTCCACGTCTTAATGCAAAGTCAAGCATCTGCTGTCTCCAGCTACAAATTTAACAAACACATGAATTATATAAAAAAAAAAAATTTTTTTTTAAAATTTTCTCCCCTAATTCTTGGCAATACAGTGAGCACATCCCCCAGAGACGGTGAACTGCTCCTGTAAAAATAAACTACTAAAGTCTAAAATTTGATGTTGACGTAATCCTCCTTTTGTCTTCTCAGGTGGCTGAGCTGAAACTAGAGCTGAAGCTTCGTGGCCTCCCAGTGTCAGGAACAAAGACAGATCTGATAGAAAGACTGAAGCCTTTCCAGGACAATCCCAGCACCACTGCTGCTGCCAGCATTCCCACTCCTGCCACTACAACCCTATCTGCCATCCCCATGGAGGTTACCACAACTACCACACCTGCTGTAGTTCCAGTCCAGCAGGTGGCTCCAGAGAGCATGAGCGCTACACCGCCCGTCTCACCTGTTCCTTTTGATCTCTCCACCCTCCAGCAGGATGTAGGTATGTCTGAGGGTCCATCTGAAATTCAGATGCTGACCTCGGTTGGGCCACAGTCCTCACCATCTTTTAAAGTCCCAGAGGAAAAGGACAGAAGGCTCCACGAGAAGGAGCGGCAGATAGAAGAGCTGATGAGGAAGCTGGAGCAGGAGCAGAAGCTGGTGGAGGAGCTGAAGATGCAACTGGAAGTGGAGAAGAGAGGTCAGGGTGACCCTGCCTCTGTATCGCCCAAGATCGCTCCAGGAGCTGCTGTGAACTCTATTCCTGCTGTCCTCAACTCTAACCTGGTGAAAGTCGAAGGTGCAGTCCTGTCAAATTGTTCATCGACCGCTGCTGCCATCCAAAGCTCAATCCTGGGTTCACAGGCAGTCTCAGCATCTGTGCCAGCAGTGGTTAAGTTGGAGGATGTGACTGTTTCTTCTGGCAAGCCGCTGCAGACCCAAACCAAGCTCATCACACAAATCCAGGCCCCGGGTCAGCCTCAAGTAACCAGAAGCCCACAGCTCCTCTCCCAGTCCCAGAAAAGTCCCAAACTCCAGGCCCAGCCACAGTCTCAGCCCGCACCCCCCAGCTTGCAGCAGTTCTTCATCAGTCACCCAGGTGGCGTTTCCCAGATGTTGGGTCAGCCTCAGACTTTGTTGACAGCAACTGGCCAAGCTGGAACCCAGATCCTCCTCCCAGTCTCACTGCCCAACAACGCTACTGCAATCCAGCTGCCAAGCACCACTGTCAGCCTGCAGGTGAGTGAGCCAGTGGCGTAGCATAGCAGAGGGTGTCACACAGTAAGAGCTACTTACTGTGATCTACTATAAACTCATCTTGACATTATTAATGTTAATATAAAACGTAGAAAGAACCATCTCGACTCATCCTCTGTAAAGTTAAGGTCTTAAAATCTCGCATGTCTTTCCTCTGCACTAGCCTGTTCTCCAGGCCACAGTCTCAAACCCAGGCCTGGTCCATTCCTCAGTCCCTCAGCTGCAGACCACCAAGATGGAGATGGCACCCAGCCAGCAGCCGCTGCTACAAGTGAGTCACGTCTCATTAGTAGCTGCAGCTAGATTAGTAATCATTCTCTATAGCTCTACATTAAAGCTACGAAGACCTGTGATGCACAGTGGTCTGATGTGAGACTCTCCCGTCTCTTGGCAGACTCTGACTATGTGCAATAACACTGCTGGCTTGGAGAACCAGAGTAGACCTGAGATGAATCATCAGTGCTTTCTGAGAAGCTCCCCAGAGAATAAGCTCTCTCCACGAGCATCACCCAACCATCAAATCTCCAACGGGCCCCTCAATAAGGTGTCTGTAAGGAATTCAGCATTTTTCTGAACTTAACTTGACTCTTCAGATCTTCACATATTTCTCTATCTGACTTTATCTTTTCTCTGTCATCTTTGCAGCCTTCTTCTCCTCATCCCACCTTCATCCTCCAGCCCACCTCCCTGGTTCCCCAGCCTCCTAAGACCAGAGAGCCTCCCCGCTATGAGGAGGCCATAAAACAGAGCCGTAGTCTTCACATCAACAACATTTTACAGGTTAGATGAAAACAAGCCACAGCTCTCTCACACACACGCGCGCACACACTCTATTGAAACTGATGTGTGCAGAGTACAGAGAAGCATAAAAAAAAACGTAGGCGTATACTTCCAGTTTTCCAGCCTTGAGGACATTGTTTTTTGGTTACAAAGCGTAGAGTCTCTTAATGTCCTTAAATGTCTTTTCAGGTTCCCACAGCAACCAGCCAGCAAATGGATGACCTGTTTGACATCCTCATAGAGAGCGGAGGTAAGTTGGTGCACAGTGACAGTGCGAACCAAAACATTCTGTTCAGTGTGAAGAAGTTTAAAAAGCCCCAAGTGTCAGAAAAACACTGAATAAGCTGCTGTGTGGGCAGATTTGATGTCAGCTTGATAGCACAGAGTGGAGCTGATTGTGACTGATCTGATATCGGCCTTTTGAATATTCTGGATGACAGAGACCACGTACCATGTAAACGGCAGATTGCCAGAAGGGGTTACTCTTACTCAAGTAATTTGGAAACGTGACTTCCACATTTTCTGCATTGATGAGTCATAAAATGCTCTGATCATCCCCACACTATAAACTCATAAAAAGTGAGAGAACCCCTGAATTCACCATGATGGCGACTTCTTCAAAAGCTTCTAGGAGTTTTTCAGGTTAATGAGATGAGGATTAGAAGGGAAGTTTGCGGAGGCGTTCCTCCTTTAAAAAAACCTTGATAAATTAGAGATGCACATCCCTAAAAACACACTTCACAAAACACCACTACTATTCTGCTTGTGAGTGAGCACAAAGAGTAACGCACAATCCTGAAAGAAGTGAAGAAGAACCTGAGGGGAACACCAACGCAGCCACACTGATCTCCATAACGTCTCTGAAATCTTTGTTGGTGTGTCCACCTAAAAACTCTGTACAAGTGTTCAGAGATCCAGAGCAAAGTTGTGTGGACATGTGAGAGTCACATGTTACTCTTTTTAACAAACACAACTCTCGTGTTTTCATAGGGGCAAAGGCTTGGTGCTGCTTTGCTACATGAGTGTGTAGCTTTGCGAGCATTAAGGGAACAAATCATTTAAAACTGTATTTTGCAGGTGAGGATCAGGGAAAGAGTCCATATCCTGAAGCTTAGGAGAGGTTGGCTGATACAATAAGACGATAACTTAAGGCACACGAGCTGATCAAAGAAGGAAACTCAGCCTTTGAATTGGTCAAGCCGCTGGCCTGACTTTTTAAAGATGCTGTGACATGACAGTGTTTGATGAACTGAAGCAGGTTTTTTGTTTTGTGAGCAGTAGCCCAAAAGTTATTGACCCATTAGTAAGCCTCATAATTGGTCACAAGAATTACACAGGTCTGCAAAAAAATATATTTTTGGTAAATTTTATGTTTGTTTTTTGTTTTTTTAGGGTGCTGAATCCAAAAATGATCTCCATTTCCCTCCATCACTACAGGGTTTTTTTGTTTTGTTTTTTTGCAAAAACATGAAGAGTTTACATTCACACAAAAAACCCCAAAAAGCGCAACAGCGATGGAAAAAACGATCAATATTTTATTACAATGAAGTATGCATAATTTTTCTGAGATTCCTTACCTTTCGCCATGTCCCTGTTGGGACATGGTCATCTGAGCTCCTCACACCGCCAAACCCACCGTACCCCCCTCACCCCTCCTACTGACCCCCCTCAATTCCTCGCATTTTCTATCTTATTTGTATTTCTCTTGAGTCTCGCTCTTAGAAAAATTAAATGAATGTAAGAGATCATTATTGGATATGGTTTTTTGACTCAAGTATAGGATACTAGATTTCAGTTTAAAAAGGGAAATTGTACGCTTAATTAAACTAAAAACATTTTGTTTTGCAAGAAAACCTGACGAGATGGAATTATTTTTGCGGGTTTCAGTGAGTAAAAAATTTATAAGAAACAGTCAAAAAATCCTATGCAGTTTTTTGGTTGCAGACGTGATTTACTTTTTACAGCCTGAACTCTGTTTAAAAACTGATACGATGTAAGATCACTTTATAGATGATGAGTTCTTTTTATTTCCTGATGTTTTCTTAGTTTTCTTGTGAACTGCTTGTTTTTTAGATCCACTGTGGACAAACTAACGTGTTTAAATATGTCAGTTTTTAACCTGCATCCTCATTAGATCTTTGTTTTCCTGCCTGCAGAAATCACTCCGTTTATCCAGCAGAACTCACCGGTGTCTCATTCCAAGACCCTCCCTGTCACAGCCAGCATCACCACCCTTCCAGTCAACACCGCCTTGTCCAGACCGCCTCCGCAGGTCCAGGTAGCCCCTCCTCCCACACTTGCGAACCCATGCTTGCCCGGTCTCTCTTCCCTGGCCACAGACAATCAGCTGGAAGCCTTTCTGGAGGGGACGCTGGCCGAGACGCCGTCTGCATCAGACCCTCGCACGCAGGGCCTGATGGAGGAGCTGCAGGCCCAGCTCATGGACCAGCAGCCCTTCTCACCCATGGACACATCAGAGCTGTCTTTCTGCGATTCCTCCTCACCCCC
>VVHJ01037611.1:0-19086 GCA_015107715.1 Tylochromis polylepis
TCTCAATTTACCGGTCGATCTACGTCCCCACCCTCACCTATGGTCACGAGCTGTGGGTAGTGACCAAAAGAACGAGATCGCGGATACAAGCGGCAGAAATGGGCTTCCTCCGAAGGGTGGCTGGCGTCTCCCTTAGAGATAGGGTAAGAAGTTCGGCCATCCGGGAGGGGCTCAGAGTAGAGCCGCTGCTCCTCCACATCGAAAGGAGCCAGTTGAGGTGGTTCGGGCATCTGACCAGGATGCCTCCTGGGCGCGGTGTTCCGGGCATGTCCCACCAGGAGGAGGCCCCGGGCAGACCCAGGACACGCTGGAGAGATTATATCTCTCGGCTGGCCTGGGAACGCCTCGGTGTTCCCCCGGACAAGCTGGAAGGAGGTGGCTGGGGAGAGGGAGGTCTGGGCTTCTCTGCTTAGGCTGCTGCCCCGTGACCCGGCCCCGGATAAGCGGGAGAAGATGGATGGATGGATGGATGGATTTGTTTTTGTTGACTATAAGAAATGCCACAGAGAATACAGTTTACAGCATAAAATAGTATTTTTTGCACCAACAAGGTGATTCACAAAGAGATGCTAGGAAAAATTTCCATGTCTCAGCATTGTGTACAGTGTGTCCTTTAAAAGAAATTTAAGGAAACTGGACAGGACAAAAGAAGAAACGGCAGGCTGAAATAACATCAGCAGATGACCAGTATCTAAAAGTCTGAAAGACAAATCCAAATTTGAAAAATGCACAATGGAACGATACCAGCCATGGCTTGGCTTCTCAAGGTTATTGAACCAGTGTGGGATAATCTTGACAGAACAAACAAAAGGCAGCCAAAGAAGATCTTTGAATGTCCTTCAAGAAGCCTGGAGAACTATTCCTGAAGACTCCATAAATAAATTAGAAGAAGAAAGCTTTCATAAGTGAGTTCAGGCTGTGTTGAAGTATAAAGGTGGTCATACTAAATATTGACTTTCAAGCTCATTTTACAAACTCTTATTTTGCCTTAGATACTGTATTTCATTGTATCGTTGCACATGTTTTAATAAATCACTGCACCTACTTCCCATTTTTCTCTAGGGATGGGTTGAGACTTTTGCACAGTCCTTTTGAGTTTCCAAATTTCACTCTTAGCTCCATGAAAGGGAGCAAATGTTCTCCTCCAGCTAGAGATAGATGACAAATAAAGGGAAAAAACCCATCATTAGAAGCCTTAACCTAAGCCTAACAGAACAGCTTCACTGGTCCTTCTCCATGTCTCTCTGGACTCTACTGGAGGGATTAACACCACTCCTCTAAAAGACATTTCCTACATTTTTTTTTCATGTTTTAATGATTCCACTGTTTAATCAGACCAACTGGGTTGTGATCTGGTGATGCTAAGTTCTTAGCATACGATGCATGTTATTTCCACTCTTCTGTCACTCTGAAAGAGACCATGACCATCAGGAGAGAAGTGATTTCTCCCTCTAAGGCGGGAAGTGAATCCAAACCATGCCAGCAAAATGCCCCCATGGTATATCAGAGCCAAATTCCTTCACTCTAGTGGTCAAGCATTCAGTTTTTAAAATTGTGTGAGTCATGTGTTTTTTGTTGGATTTTTTAACTTTGCTGAAAATGGCACAGATGAGATTCAAAGTTCTTAAGAAGCTCCACTGAAAACATTACCCAAAAGAGTTAAAATGCGCTAAGAAGGAAACAATGAAGACAGAAGATTTGATCCATTTTTAATATAAAAATGATGAGTACAGTTTAACTCAATGGCAGTTTCAATTTTAGTCCTCTTAAAGGCTGTTTCCCCTTTTCATTTTCAGTTTCTCACTTTCATGATTTCTGATGTTTTGTTTTCACTCAACTATTTACTGAATTCATACATTTTCCACTTGCCCCTCTCTCTCTCTCTCTCTCTCTCTCTCTCTCTCTCTCTCTCTCTCTCTCTCTCTCTGCAGCCTGTCCTTGTACGGCCCTATGGCTGCGTACGTCAACCCTCACGGTTACGTCCACGAAACGCTGACTGTCTACAAAGCCAACAACTTAAACCTGGTTGGAAGGCCATCTACGCTGCACAGCTGGTTTCCAGGGTAAATATTTTTAGCATACGGCATGAGTGTGCTTTCCATAAATGGATGTTTTAAGTAAGAGACACATCTCTTGATACCTTACAGCCCAGGGCTTATAATTTAATGACATCTGGTGTAGCTGCAAGCCTCTGTGACACTGCTCAGTGCCTGAAATTAAAATGCTTTGTACTTTACTTTGTGTCAACTTGGTTGTCAATGGTGCATCTTTTCATGCATGTTCAGGTTGTGCAATCTTGGATTCTGCAGTCAGTGAAGCCTCCAAATGGCTTACACTAATAATCCGCCCATCCTTCTTCTCCTGCTTTTCCTATTCAGGGTCACAAGGAGTTAGTCTGTCCTACCTGCCATAGGGCAAAAGGGAGGGTAATCCCTGGACAGGCCGCCAGGCTGTCACTGGGCTCATTTAGTAATAAAATAACCCAACTTAAATTCCTGTAACATGATACCTGTGCAAAGCACTTTATGCTGACACTAGTGTCAGTTTTTCTTTTAAAATTTGAAGAAGATAATTTTAAAGTTGTATCGCTGAACTACACTGTGAGAGATTTGGTGAATGATAACAGAATTAAACAGACCTGTAAGAATGTGTTTCAGACTTTTAGAAGTCGAGGTTAGATGCTTTAGATTCGACCAGGTGAATCTGAGGACTTGTGGTTTGGTTCTGTTGCAAACAAAAACAGTCACACTCTTAAGAGGAATGAGTTTGGACACACATGACTTCTAGACTGATTTGTTTTTCAGTGCAAACATGATCTGACCTCCTTCCAGCTCATCTGAGAGATGTACACACAAACAACTCCAGCAGCTCTGCATGCTCTGAATATTGATACACAGATGAGCAAAATCAACAGTTGCTGTAGTTGCAAACCACTACTTATTTTTTCTGCCACATGATAAAATGGACTACTCCCATATAATACAGTTATTCTAGAAGTTTCTTCAAGACATGCTTTGCTTTTGTTTTGTTTTTGCTTTCACTCTGGGCTTACAGAGTAATACTGTGAACTTCTTAGTGATGTGAATGTAAGGAATATTTGACATTCTGTACATAGATTTAGGTCTTTTATTTTAAAGGATGTCTCTAGTCAAATGTGTGTTTGCTTAATGGTACGAATGGTTGTCTGACTGTATGTGTTAGCCCTGCGACAGACTGGCGACCTGTCCAGGGTGTACCCTGCCTCTCGCCCTAAGATAGCTGGGATAGGCTCCAGCCCCCCCGCGACCCAGAAAAGGATAAGCGGTAGAGAATGGATGGTTTGACCTTTACTGTACATGTGATTTGGCAGGTTTTTACTGAGAAGTCGTTGAATCTATTCTTATGGCACACTCATAAGAGGATTGTTGTGGCATTAACTTGGAGCTTGGAAGTCATCTAATCATGCTCCAGTAGAGTACTGTGCATAAGTCTTAAGCTGAACTTAATTTCTTTATATTTTGCTTCCAAAGAGCCATACCTCCTTGTAATTTTTTAAGTGGTCTTGAGGGACAGTTCTTCAGGCTTTATGCTCAGTAGTACTGTATGCACTATTGATCACAACAAGTGTGATCCAAATATTCACGTAGACTGATTCTGGACTTCTTTTTTTTTTTTTTTCTCTCTTTTTTTTTCAAGAAAGTAGTGACAGCATTGTATTCTGAAATATCTTAAAACACTTATGTAGGTTAACTTAAAGAAAACGGGGTACTTTTATTGCTTTCAGGTACGCCTGGACGATTGCTCAGTGCCGAACCTGCGGATCCCACATGGGTTGGAAGTTCACAGCCACCAAGAAGGACTTGTCTCCGCCTCGTTTCTGGGGTCTGACCCGTTCAGCCATGCTGCCGCGTATTCCACAGGGTGAAGGGGAGGAGGGCAGAGAGGGATCTCGCCTCTTCTGTCTGTGATGCCAGACCATCCATTTGCCTCATTCAGAAAATTCCTGCAAACTTCCCACAATCTGCATCTTTAGCCACTGTCTGGCTGCAGTTACTTCAATCACAATGCCTGTCACCCCTGGCAGCAAATTCAGCATATTAGCAGAAAGGTCATTCGGCCTTCAAATGGCACTTTTTAAGTGGATATTATTATTCTAAAAGGTTCTTAAAATGCGGAGGCTGGTGAGGTTGAAAACAGTCGGTTAGAGTGAGAATCAAACTGCGACTTGCAGAACAGACCATGATATGTGGTTAAGATCCCAGCATGCCTGATCTACACCTCTTTCCAGCCGTTTTCTAAATAGAAAAACACACAGACCCACAAGGGGTATGCTGAGCGCATAATACTCTTTAATACTCTAATACTTTACCTTCACCTCCCCTCCTCTATCTTAGCTGGCTGCATGCAGCTAACATTGAGATGTCGTTGGCAAGCTGCGATGGCCACTTTTAAGCTGTTGTAAAATCCACACACAGTAATTTAAAAAGCTAGCATTCAGATCCTTTGTGACTTTCTCAGATAGGATTTCTAATATTATTATCAGCTGCGAGAGACCGGTGGAGGAAACTGTTTGAAAGAGAGTGCACTCATGTATGTGTAGATCTGTCATGATAGGAGATATTTTGGAATTACATCTGATGTATTTTTGTATGCAAGAAGGTTGGAAATTAATCTGACATATTCATTGATGTTTGGTGAAACTGCAATTTGTTATTACAGTGGATTTATTTTGTTCAAAACAACTGAAGTGACAATAATGATATTGTGTAATATATCTGATATAATCGGTGTCTGTTTTGTATTCACTAGAGGCTCATTATCCCATCTGGAGACAAGCATCATCTTTGGTTGCACGAGTGAAAATTAGAGATGCATTGGTGCCTTGTGGCAGACTGTTTATTAAAGGTCAAAGCCCACTGAGACAGAGCAAGAGGAGCATTTACCCTTCTTTTAGTTTGTTCATGCGTGGTATGTTAAAATAGTGTGCCTACGCTCCAGCTCGGTGTCTTTTGAAGTGCGAGGAATTGGATTCAGAATGGCAAATGATGATAAGATTTAAGAGTTAATTGTTTATTATTATTATTATTATTATTATTATTATTATTATTATTATTATTATTATTTTAATATTCTCTTGGGTTTGTAGGGTGACAGTTTTCAGGATTTTACTTCTTGTGATTCTGTTGCAAGGGTGCTGGCTCATGTCTGTATTTATGTAACTGTAAAAATGAGGCAGTATTTGTTGTTTATATGGCTGTCGACCGACTGTTTGTAGAATCTAATTTATTTTTTTTCTCCAAAACTCTTTTGCTGAATCTTTGCTAGGAAATTATCTTTTTATGAGTAAGCTGAGTAACACAATGAGAAATCATCTCGAATATTTGTCTGATGACATGTTTTTGGATGCAGCACATATTTTGAGGATAAACGCATCTTTTTCTCCACTTTTTCTGCTGAGAGAGGAAAACATTGTTCATGTCTATGGGATCATATTAAAGTGGCAATAAATACGTTTTAATTTTACCCACCTACCCATCCAAGCAAAAACTGCAACACTTTCTGTTTTTTTGTTTTTTAAACAGCCTGGTTTATTAGGACATCATCACCCCTGTTTCTTTCTACCCTTGATTCTTATTCTGGTTGCTCTGCAGTCTTCCATTATAGCTGCTTGGTGTAAGCTATGGGGATGTGTGCAACTACTCAACCAGTCACTTAAATGTTGCTGCTTTTGCTAGTTGGTGCCAGACCATTACCTGCGTTACTTGCAAGGTGAAAAGTGGAAAAATGACCGGTTGCAGTAGCCAGCGTAGTTCTGCAGTACTTTGATGTTATATGTTAGGCCAGTTTTCTCTGACACAGCTATCAGACACAATTGGAGCGATGTATAACCACCTTCTAGCATGCAAGAAAGCCAGACTTGACAAACTAATATCAAAATTATGTGTGTGCACCGTTATGCATGGCGCGCATTTGAGCAACGTTTAAAACATTATGAGTATTAAGAAATGTGATTAACAGTTTCAAATAGCTTTTAAATACACAGGCAATATTTCTACTTCTAACCTTGGTCAACTATTCTCATTTTTCTCTTTTAAACGACAGCAGGTCAGTAACCAGACACATCCTGGGTAAGCAACTCAGCTTCTCCCTGTTTTGGTTGTACCATCAAGCCTTCATTTTCTCATTAGAGTTAATTCCCAGTGGTAGAGAGAATCCCGGAGTGAAAGCCAGGGTAATGGGGAACCACTGCAAACATGTGACCATTAACCATGTAACCTCTACACCATTTTGGCGTGTGACATTCATAGTGATGATGTAGGATAAAGTGAGTAAGGGCCCAGTCACACAGATCTACAGACTGGTCTACAACAATCTAGCAACCACCAATCACGAGTGAAAAATGAGCATTTCCTGACTGAGAGCGGTTGTTGGAGGTTAATGGCAGCTGCTGGGAAAATGGTTGCTAAAGACCCAGTTGTGCAGGTCTATAGCCTATTCAGTGACCCCATGGCAACCAGTGGGCACCAGGGGAAAAACTGCCAACTAGATGACCAAAATCTCCTTGTGATTGCTTTGGTTGCTAGCGTATTGCTGTGGTCGTAGTTTGAATGGAAGTGTGTGAGTGTGACACAGACAGGAATAGACACATTTAAATAACCTATTTAAATTTGGCTACACCTACCCTCAAATGATGTGCAAGTGATCCAAACAGGTCTTCCAGAAAGCCATCATGAGACAGCAGCTGCCCAGAAGTGGAGAAGTCCTTTAAGGGAGAGAAGGGGCTTGGTCATGTTTAAATCAAGTATACTTTTTGCTCTTTCAGGATGGAGTCATAATATTTTTATGATTGGAGCCTCTGATAGCTATGACATTGTAATAGCTACTTTCAGCTGCTCCATCAGTCAAAGGGGGCCACCACTTATTGGACTTACAGTTGATACCCTTCCTCACGCAACCCCAAAGGGATATGTTTCTCCTCCTGGGATTTAACCAGGGATCGTTCATTTGTCAGGCAAATGTGTAAACCACTACATCATGTAATCCACATTTTCTTAATGAGGATTTAAAGTAATTATTGTCACTTTAAGCCACATCCACCGCCTGGTTAGTTTAACAGAAAGCTGGAGGAAACCGCTAGTATGTGACAGTAATTTAATTCAAAAATTGAAAAGTAAGATTAGCAGTTCGACCGGGCAGAGGCTCATAATATTACTACTTAAGTATTAAACTTTTAAGGAAGGAGATGATGGAAGAAAGTTTTTTTTTTTGCCTTAAGACAGAGGCACATTAGTTGTTTCCACTAGTTTCCAGTCTTCATGCAAACCTAACCAGCAGCTGGTAAACAGACATGTCATATTTCTCTCAGCATTAAAAAAAACTAAGCCCATTTCCAAAAATACTTTGTTTCTCTAAAGGGGAGCAACTTACAATTTCAAATTTCTTCCTTGTTATTCTTACTGCCAAAACATGATGTCTAAGTGTACAGAGTTGTATTGATACATGGTGGGGAAATACCTTATTTAATAGTTTGTCTAGATGTAATCCAATCACCGATCTTCATATTATTGCTGTTCCCTCAAAAATCTGAAAATGTGAGCTTCCTCCGAGTATTTATTTTTTAAGCTTCTACTCATAATCTTCATGTTTCATATCAAATTGCTTTGTTTTGTCGAGCAGATGTATCCGCTTTGAGAGCAACTCAGAAATTTAAATGACTGTCTTGTACATCTTTTGATGATATTCTCTATCATATCACTGATTTGAGTGTTTGCCATGCAGTCCGATTTTCACTCACATATTAAAAACTATAACCTGGATGCTTCACTGGATAAATCATCTGTTTGCAAAAGCCTTTGCTCGTTTCACCAAGCCATTCGTTGTACCACAGATTTAAATAAACAAGCAGGTTCCAAGTAGTGACTCTTGTCTGATTCACATGTTTGTCTAAAGAGGACATGATGATGTGCTGAGCTGTAACATGCAGGTAAAGGTCACCAACCAGCATGCGCCTTTGTTACAGCGTGCAGTATGCAGATGTGACTATGTGTAACTATGCAGATGCACGTGGCTGGAGGATCATTGATATTCTGTAGCACGTGTGAGAATCTAATCATTCTCTGTATGGGAGCGGAGAATCGTCAGTCACTGTAGCCTTGAACGTGAGGGCCCATCGGAGAGGAGCATTTATAGTAAAGAAGTTCACTCGGTTTCACACGTGGGCTACGTGACCTGTGGTCATGGTAAAAAGTGTAAACACCTCATCCCAGATCTTCTGGTCATTATCAGGTCTTAAATTAGGTAAATACACCCTCAGATGAACAAAAACATGACATATTACACCATGTCATTATGTATTAAACAAAAACAAGATTTATATATTTATATTTCTCATAGTATGATTTAGTCATGAATGTTGCCCCCCTTTTTTTTTCTCAAATGGAAGGTGCCTTACAATAATCATTTAAAAAACAAAAAAAACAAATTTTGTCTGCTCCATTATTCACAAACGGTCACCACAGCAGGAAGCTCTGCAGTATTTAATTTGGCATATTTTTACACCAGATGCCCTTCTTGATGCAACTCTCAGGGGATCTCTGTGTGTCCTCCCAGGACGGGAGGCTTGTTAGGCAAATGTTTAAACTACTACACCACAGAACACAAATATTTACCATACTGTTTTTTGCATATTGTCAACTTGTTTTGTGGCTTTAGCAGTCGTTTTGTTTCTCTTTCTTCCTTTATGAAACAGATGATGAGGTGGTGCTTTCCTTAGTCGTCTGCATCCAGTTTCTGTAAAATTTAGATTTTCATTTATAGGCTAACTGGTAAACTGCTTTGATTTTTTTTTCCTCGAGTGAGCTGAAATTTATTTTACCTTTTTTTTTTTAACAATAAAAAATTTTTTTTTTAAAAAAAAAAGTCCAAAATGATGACAGCTGGCTGAACATTATTGTAAGAGTAACAATAATGTTCAATAATGTAACAGTATTGAAAGAGAAGTTTTTATTCTCACGTAAACGTTTTATATTGTAAAAGACAAAATATAAGAAAACTAGATCAACATATGCTAAGAGGTCACTTTATTAGGTACACCTGCTCAGCACTTTTAAACACACATCTAATTAGCCAATCATATCGCAGCAACGCCATGCATTTAGGCAGGTGCACAACCTGCCGAAGTTCAAACTGAGCATCAGAACGGAGACTGATTTAAATGACTTTGAATGTTGTTGGTGCCAGACAGGCTGGTCTGAGCATTTTGGACACTACTGACCTGATGGTACTTTCCCACACAAGCATCTCTCAGGTTTACAGAAAATGGTCAGAAAAAGAGAAACTGTCCAGTCATGGTGAAAATACCTTCTTGATCCTAGAAGTCAGAGGAGAATAGCCAGAGGAAGGTAACAGTAACTCAAATAACCACTCATTACAACCAAGGTATGCAGAAAAGCATCTTTAAATGCACAACAGGTCCAACTTAGAAGCAGATGGGCTATAGCAGCAGAAGACCACACTGGGTGCCTCTTCTGTCACCTAAGGACAAGAAACCAAAAATTGGACAATAGAAGATTTGGGCTGCGACATTTGTAGGGTCAGAACTTGGTGTAAACAACACGAGGGATGGCTGCTGGTATGGTATCAAAGATATTTTCTTCGCAATTTGGGCTCATTAATATCAACTGAGCATTGTTTAAATGCCACTGCTTACCTGAGTATTGCTGCTGACCACATCCATCCTCTAATGGCTTAAATCATCTCAAAGTGGTTCCTTAAACATGACTGAGTACCTAAATGGCCTCCACAGTCACCAGGTATCAGCCCAATGGAGCATCTTTGGGATGTGGTGGAACAGGAGATTCACATCATGGATGTGCAGCAGACAAATCTGCAGCGACTGTTTGATGCCATCATGTCAAAATCAAGACTTTTTAAAAAGCATTCTGCTTTTATCAGCTAATGTAGATTCAAGCATATATCCCCAGTCTGCTGATTATTATAAGAATATGCCTAACAAGCTCAAGCTTCTCTAACTTCCTTGTTTATTTTAAAACTTCCATTCTTCCGCCCATCCCATGTGGACTCAAGTGACATCATTTGAGGACATGCATCAGATTTCTTTTCTACTTATGCAGCGTGAAGGGCACAAGTAAGTTTTACTTTACCCCCAAAATGTGAAAAACAATTTACAAAAAAATCAAATACTAAACTAAATACAACATAAAATTAAAGAACTTGACATTTTTTTTAAGGCCAAGATAAGATAAAGTGACATAACAAAGTGCCCAAAGTTGACCAAAGTAGACAAAAAACAAAGCAGATCTTTGGCTGATCACACTAATGTAGATACATAAAGGCAAACAGACACTAACAAAGTGACTAACTAGAAAGAAGTAAACCAAACGGTAATGTGTAACCAAATAAAAAACATTTGAATTCCTCCCATGATATAGCTTTAAGGAATTCACACATTCAGACCAAAAACTCAACATCAGTCACAGAAATGCAGTCCCAGCATGCTTCACAGGCTGCCTAAAGCCTCTCATCACTGTGGCTGTCTCCACCCTCCGAGTTGGAGTAAGATCTCTCATCTGCTGAATCTCTAGTCCAGACCTTTTGCTCCCCCTGCTTCTCCTGCTCCACTTGTTCCCCCTGTTCCTCCTCCTTCAGTTTGTTGACATCCCAGTTCTCCTGTTTCTGTTCACCTGAGAGTGTCTTGTCTTCGCCAGATTCACACATCTGGACCTGTTTTTTGCTCCCTCTCCTCCCATTAAGACCGCTCCTGGCCAAACATCTCCGCACGGTGGATGGGTCCACCAGGGTGCCGCTGGTCACCGCCAGCTCTGAGGTGATGGCGCTGCTGGACATGGTCCGATTCTCCAGGAAAGTCAGCTTAATGAGTCTTTCGTCCGCTTTACTCAGTTTCCTCGGTCGGCCGCTGCGTTTCTGATCTTCAACCGTGCCCGTTTTTTTGTGCTTCTGCAGAAGAGCTTGGACAGCACGTTTGGAAACACCTGTCTGCCGCGAGATTTCCGCCTGTGAGAGACCTTGCTGGCGCAGGCTCACCACCTTGTGTCTCGTTTCTATGCTCACTTTAGCCATGGTGTTTGATCTTTCTGATCCCAGCTGCCTCACCTTATCCAGGTAGACCAGACGACGGGAATCACAACCACAACAGCAGGCGGAAGAGCGTCTTCTTCTTCGTCTTCTTCTTGATGCATACTTGAGGTTGGCACACATCTAATTGGTGCATTACCGCCACCAGCTGGTCCCGATAGCTTTCACTACTTGAAGTCTTTAACAGCCAGGTTAACTTTTATTTTCCTGAGGTTAGGGACCACTTTCCTTCTCCTGTCTTCATATTTCTGACAGTATAATACAACATGTTTGGTGTTTTCCTGTTAGGAATGACAGATGAGACTCTCTCCTGCTCCTTCCCAGAACCATTATCCTTTCCTTTCTTCCTTCCATTGCTTTTGCCACCTTTTCAACATTTTCTGCATCACGATGCTCTTTATTCCTGTCTGACTGAGTTTAACTAAAAGATTTTAAAAAAGAACTTTATTCGTGAACATCAGTGCAGACAAAAAGGCACCAACAATAGTTTTCTTGAATAACTATTGTTAGTGCCTTTTTGTTATAGTTATTCAAGTAACCTATATACACAAGGTGGGGTGGCTATAGCTCAGGTAATCATCAGGTAGAGCAGGTCATCTACTAATTGGAGTCCCTGGTTGCTTCATTCTGCATGCCAAATATCGCTGGGCAAGATAATAACCCCAAGTTGAATACATTGGAGTGGGAATGTTATACAGAAAGCACTTAAAAATAGAAAAAAACTGCTTGTATGGATGGGTGAATGGGTGAGTGAGAAACAAAACATGGGGTCATCTTAAAATAAATTAAAATCATTGAAAAGAGTGACTAATTTAAGAGATTTGTTGTCAGTCAACCAGGAGTTTGGATTCATTCAGCCACCTGTTCATGCATGGTTTAGCTTTAAAGTATCTACTTTTATGAATAAAAAATCTCCTTACTAATGACAAAGCCCTGATTTTGTTTATCAATAAATATCCCAGATTTAATTACAATGACTGTTTGTGGTAACTTAATTTCCTTGGACTGTAACCAGCTCCACCCAGAAAGCTTGCACCGATCCAGGCTTTCATTATCATCTTCACAGGATACAGGTGTTCACATCCACATTAAATTTCAACCTTAGGAATTCATTAGTTGGGTATTTATAACTTTAAATTTAGCTTATTTTACTTTAGGAGAAGGGGAAAGTGAAATACATTTTCTCTGTGTAAACTTAACCTGCTCGATCTCAAATTCTTTCAGAATATGGTTTCTTTTAACTGGGTTAGAATAAAAATGAACTAAAATACTTTTGTGCAGTCTTATGTATCTTTTCACTTCCCTTTACTCCATAATGTAACTGTAAGCCCCATCACACTGATTCTTCACTAAATCTCTGCTAGAATATTTGGAAACTGGACAGTGATCAGAACCAGAATCTGCTTTATTGCCCAAGTATGTGTACACATACAAGGAACTGGGCTCCGGTTATTGCTTCTCTCTCATAGTAAGTAACAGAGTAGACAACAGATAATATTGGTAATAGCAACATAATAAATTATGGAATAAATAAGGGATTAATAACTTGTTACGATAGATAGATAGATAGATAGATAGATAGATAGATAGATAGATAGATAGATAGATAGATAGATAGATAGATAGCACAGACACTATCTGTGTGTGTTTGTATCTTCAAGTACTACTATTTCTCCTGTGTACATTCATAATCCATCAGTAATCCTTTCCTCTACTTTGATAAGAAACTCAGAAACAGTGACCAGCACTCTAATTGATGCATCTGCATCAATTTGGACATAACTGCAGTCCTGATGAATGTATGCCTGTACTGTATGTTTAAAATAAAATCCCTATCCTTGCTCTTTCTTTTCCATGAATGTAAATACTTCTGTGGTGACAGGAAGTATTTGTCGCTCTTTTGCCTGTAATTGCACGGGCTGACTAATGTTTAACTAGCCTATTTTAAGTTCTGTTGCTCTCGGAGTCTACCCTAAGCGCTTTGTTTTTCTTTCCTTTTCCCATCAAGCTCCAAAGAACGCCTCGTGTTGGATGACCCCGTCCATGGCCCTGTAACTTTGCTCAGCCGTTTAGTGTTTGCTGCTCCCTTCTGATTTCTAGTGGCATTTCCCCCCAGCTCTGCCCATTATGCTGCTATTGGGTTGTTTTACACGCACGTGTGTAAAATGTTAGAGCCTGACGCTGCGTGCAGTTTAATGTTTGCACGTATCTGATGCTGAACCATACACAAGAATACTCCATAATCTAATACTGACCTGATAAATCTGATGTAAACAGTCTTCATAGAGTTCCTGTCTGCTTCCTAGTTATTTCCGACTAAACATATCATTACATTTAACACTCGCTTGCATTTCTTACAATTTTTCTTCATCGTGTGTGACCAATGTAATCCTTTCATCAAACCACGACCAGCTCTTGATTATTTACATTTTCCACTGTAAAGCTCCCCATGACATGTATGTATTTATCCTTCTACAGTTTTTAAAAGAAATGTATCTGTACATCTAATTTGTAATGCCTGTTTTCCTCACTTTCACTAGTTGACCTTCTCTTCACATCATGTCATATTGTATGTCATGGCACTTTGTTTGTTTACATTGCCTTTTCTAATTTCATGTTTTAAACATGAAGCTGGATCAGTTGTACTTCTCCCTCTTCTAAGCCCACTTTTCATTTCATTATCTATATAGTACTTTAATCATTCATTTCATATTTTTCTCCATTGTTTTGCAGATTTGGACTTTTAAGTTATTGGTCTGTAATTTCCTAGTTTTGTATCATCTTTCCCTGGTTTTCACATTGGTACTACCACTGCTAACAGAGCCTCCCAGTCTCTGTTATACAGCTCTAATAAGATGTCTCTAGATGTCTCACTAAAATTGGTCATCATTACATAATGAATTAGATTTTCTCCTGGTGCTGTACCTGCTTTAATACTGATTCTGGTGCAACTTCCATCATTTAGACATAAAACATTTTTCCTTTTATTTTCCGTTAATTCTTCAATAATTGTTCTAGTTTGATCGTTGTACTTGTTACAGCAAAAAACACTGACCGGTAGTCAGGTTTTCCTCATGTTTCTTGTGCAGCTGAAATCATTTATTTTATTTCAAATATTTATTTCAGTTGTGTCACAAGTTAAACTCCACAGGACTCAGGCTGGATAGTACCATACACTCGTAGGCACGATATGAAAACTGTTTGGCTCCACAGCTAGAAGGAGAGCCTCCACTACGCCAGGTTGCCAGAGTCTGACTGTCCTAACATGTGTGCTGTTGCAGTGTAATAAAGCAACAGTATGCAGAAACCAAACAGGTGTGAAAATACTAATTTAATATGAAACAGAAACATGGAAATCCCCTATCATGTTTGGCTTATCCATAATTATTCAAATCAAAAGTTATTATCAAAGTTTACATCCTAAAATAATATTATGGTTAAATGTTGAGAAAATTAACAAACTAAAGTAATTGTCTAAAGCAGTAGTTACTTCCCAGTGTCATTCATTAATTCCAGTGAGAGTCTATTACATGAGTTGTAAAATCTGACAAATTCTTCCTGGTATGTCGACCACACTCTTAAGACTGTGCAGGGAGACACAGCAAACCATCCTGGTTGAGCTGGAGTGCCTGTGCAGTCTGAATGGACTCGTAATATCTCATGCTACAAGAATAGAGCAAAAAGCAAAACAAGGAAACAAAAACAAAACAAAACAAAAAAATCAGACAGGGCATATTAGGGGAGAGCAATTCTCTTTGCCCACATTTCCTTGAGGGTGAGCAACTATTTCATTGTGTTTCACAGTGAACCTGAACTGTACCTGCACTGAAACATTAAACTGCTGTCTAAAAGTGTCCAGACATATTCAGGTGCCTGCAGCACCAGGTGAACTTACCATGTTCAGTGTGATTCTAAATTTAGGGTTTCATTAGTAGATTTTTTGATGCTTGCGTTTATTGTTCCGGTTTCAATTTTAGCGCATGTTGCAAAACAGCTCAAAAATTCTAAAGATCATCCAGTGACACTTACATTTTTAGATCCTGCTCCTATTTTGTTATTTTTCTAATCAGGGCATTTAAAAAGTGTGAGAGGAGCACAGAAAACAGCAAAGAACACGAGCTGCTCTCTTCTCTTCTATATCCTGGTCTTGCACTCGTTAGGAGCTTTATGGTTTGTCTTTCTGCCCTTGCTGCGCTTTGTATATTTACCGACACAACAGTTTCAAATAACTGAAGATGATGGCGAAATATATTATCTCATTAAGCCCCCTTAATCAGGTTGAACCCACCAATTTTAAGATCAGACTGCACATTACTGCTATCCCTGGGGAAACTGAATAATTGGTGCAGCAAATATAAAAAGATCCACCGGGGGAAAGGTTAATCATCTTTACAGGATAACACATGCAATATGGATTAAATGGATGTCCACCAATTTTCACAAAAAAATATGTCTATATGACCTGGTGATTGCCCCTCTCTTTAAAATAAAAACAAAGTTTTTAATTGGCAGAACAAGGAGATCTTAACAAAAACACAAACGTCTCATATTTATTGCACTTTCTACTTAAGTGTAAAAATATTTTTCAGATCATAATTTTTCTTTGGAACGAATACAAACACACAGCAGCTGAACATGTAATATAGTTTTGCACTTAAAGTTTAACATGAACTGATCTATAAATATAATATATAAATAGATGTTTGTGACTCTGAAGTTGTTGACATGCTTGTCTCAGGATAATGTGATGGATAAAAATGCCTGATCCTGATTTTGCAGACATGCAGTCCCAAACCTATCAGGAAGCTCCCCCGTGCTTCACATGTCGCCTAAACTGTGTCCTCAGTCATGTAGCTCTCCAGCCTCTGCGTTAGAGTCACAAATCTCAGCCTCTGAATCTTCAGTCCAGACCTCCTGCTCCCATTTATTGTCATCCCAGTTCTCCTGTTTCTGTTCACCTGAGAGTGTCTTGTCTTCGCTCGTTTCACACATCTGGACCTGCTTTTTGCTCCCTCTCCTCCCATTAAGACCGCTCCTGGCCAGACTCCTCCGCACGGTGGATGGGTGCACCAGAGTGCCGCCGGTCACCGCCAGCTCTGAGGTGATGGCGCTGCTGGAGATCTTCCTATTTCGCTGCAAAGTCAACTTAATGAGTCTTTCGTCCGCTTTACTCAGTTTCCTCGGTCGGCCGCTGCGTTTCTGATCTTCAACCGTGCCCGTTTCTTTGTGCTTCTGCAGAAGAGCTTGGACAGCACATCTGGAAACACCTGTCTGCCGCGAAATTTCTACCTGTGAGAGACCTTGCTGGTGCAGGCTCACCACCTTGTGTCTCATTTCTATGCTCACTTTAGCCATGGTGTTTGATCTTTCTTATCCCCAGCTGCCTCACCTTATCCAGGCAGGCAAGATGGGCGAATCACAACCACAACAACAGGCGGAAGTGCTTCTTCCTCACGGTTTTCGTTGGCACTGAGTTACATCCATCGTCGGAGATGCAGAAATGGCATAATGAGCTGAAGCTAGATTTCAAAGCAAATATTCAGTCTTATTCACAAGTTATTGAATATTTCCATATGAAAATGTTAGCCCTTTATCGCTGGCACTGGATTTCAGAGAGCTACTGCAGAGATGAGAATCACTGCAGGGCTGCATTCACATCCAGTGGAACCAAAGGGCAACAATGTGTTCCTGGGCCCCCAAGAAACCAGCAGCTACACTGATCTGAAGAGATTGGTTGATTACTCCACCCATCAATATTATTAATGAGAAAAAAAATGACTCTGGTTTTAATCCCAAAATATTTAATATGAGTTATGATTCATGCAACCACCAATTCATGAACATACACACAGGGTTGTGATGTCAGTCATATGCAAAGCCGCTCTTCTGCAGCCAGGTTAATAAACATGAAGGAGCCAGGGGGAGGTCACTGTTTAAGATATGAAGTCTTGCAGCTAAACTAATTTTAATGCAGTGTTGCCTGTACTCAGTTCACCTCTGATTCCTAACAATAATCCCAAAATGTGTTATGTTTTGAATGTGTGTTTTCAACGTGAGCAAAAAGCTTGCTGAAACACATCTGAGCTGTCAATAAAATCCAGTGTTGATGAATTAAAGTAACCTGATTTATTATTGACCTAAACAGGAGGGGAAGAAGTAGCCTGCTACCAGACAGAACTGTTTACTCTGGCATCAGATACCAGACAAACACAAAGGAGGACAGAGGAGGAAATCATTTCTGGGCTGTGCTGAAACATTGGCGATAATGTTGAAAGAGAAAAGATGACAATAATTATTTGGAAGCAATACAGAAAACCAGTGTGTTGAAGCATTATGCCTAAATTTTATGTTTTTTGACATATAAATAAAATACATTCTGTTGTAAATTTATGCCGCGGTACAAGTTAGCGCATAAAAATTCAACAGAGAAAATTGGATTGATTCCCAACATAATCTCTGGGATTACTTTAGTGCTCAGGTGAGCATATAACTGCCACCAATTAGTGTCGGCTGTGATGTCTCTTTCTTTATAATTTCTCAAAAAACACATTTAGGAGGGAAAATAAGATTACGTTACTGCAGGTCCCTGTGGACTCCAGTGAAACCTGAAGCACTGCTTTGAAGGTCAAAGTGTTCAGTCATTTTAAGATCCTCAAATGAAGTTTAGACCACTGCAGCTCCCACAGTTACAAAGCAACCAACATCAACAACAGCTACTCTCTCAGAGCTATGCTCTTTTTTTCCACTGTCATAGAGGCATCACACGTTGGATCTGCTTTCATTGTGGTTTCTCATTTATCAGAGTAATCACTGAAACTAAATGTTGTTGCTGATGACTAATTTTCTAGTTTGACCTGAAGTCCCGATCAAAATTACTGACTGACTTGGACGATGAACGGGCCATGTTCACAGCTTCATTACTGTGTCGGCCTTCGGCGTGCTGCTCTTTCAAAGAGAAAGTTTTTCACTCTGATGACCTGCAGATGTTGCATGACGTAGTGCAGGTTTGTCCATCTGTCTGTTTGTCTTTTGATTACATTCTTCCAACTGTAATATATGTGGAAAGATATGTTGACAATGTAGACAATGCAATCCTTGTTTTAAAACACATTAACATCAGGTGGGACTGCATGGGCTTACATCTAAATATTAGTGCCATGAATACGATCTGTATCATTTGTGAATGATACAGAGAAATTACAAAGGATACCTCAGGTGTAATGTATACAACAGCAGTACAACACATTTGTGAAAACATTTTATTCCATAAATAAACAAAGTCGCTCATGGCATGAACAGTATTTTACAAAATACAAGCACCTGGTATGTGATTTTGTGAACAGTGACCAGGTTTTCGCCACAGAAACATTTACAGAGCTGACAAACATATTTCACAATCTTTAAATACAGTTTGTTCCAACATACAGCGAGTCTCTGTTTCCTCTCTGTTACATCAGTGAAACACATATGCTTGCTTTTAATCTTTTGTTTGGAAAGCTATAAATACGTTTTATTTCCTTTATTTCTGTGAGATCATCTCAAGGAATGTTTCTATATACGGCAGTATGCAAAACACTATACAGCTGAATCCAATCTGGCTGAAAAGACTGGCTCAATCAGGTACCACTAAATGAGATGAATATTTTATATTTCAAAGAAAAGGGATTTATCCAAACAGCTTGATGATCCACACCAGTTGTTTAGTCTATAGGTGTTCTGCCTTGGTAGTCCCACAACTAACTCCAGATGCTGTTATCCAACAGCATCTGGGGCTCTGTTCTCACTCTCTCGCCTTTGCTGGCTGCTTTTTACTACACACTATATATTTTGATGTGCCAGATAACATACAGCGTGCGTTGCCTTCATCCTTTGAAACGGTGGCTCAAATTCAGAGAGGCAGCATATCCAGGCGCGCAGACTTTGCACGGTTTGCCCTGCAGGAGTTTCCCATTTTCAGTATTGCGCTACCTTCACTTTGACTGGGGGGGGGGG
>VVHJ01037611.1:19106-30732 GCA_015107715.1 Tylochromis polylepis
GGGGGGGGGGATTTTTTAAGCTCAGATACAAAGTGCTGACCAGCGTGCACTCCTCGTGCACTGAGTCCTTTCCGCCTGAATGCCTCCTGCACAGGAGCGACACCAGCCTCTTGGGAACCTGACCGCTGAACAGAAGGTAAATGCAGGGATTCGCGCAGCTGTTCAGGCTGGCAAGCAACATCAGGATGGTGAAAGTGGCAGCTGGAATTAAAAAAGGAGTGCAAAGTGTCACGTGTCTCCCAAGCAATCTCACCTGCCACCTAGAGATAACTAATTTGTGTTTGTGCGTAAATCCGCTCAAGTTCTGCGTATTTAGAAAACGTAAAAGACCACATGAACTACTTTAATGATAACGATCACACAGCAAATATACGCAATACTTACTTTCTTTAGGCGCCTGCGTGTCCCACGCGGACCACAGCTGGACAGTGAAAAACGGGGCCCAGCAGACAATATAAGCGAGTACTATGACCACCGTCATCTTCAGTGTTTTCACTCTAGCCTTGGACATGCCGGCCACACCGCTGGCTCTGGATGGCAAACCCACCCTTCCCTTCTGCTGAGTCTTTTGGTAGATGTTGATCTGGATGGCTCGGCAGATGCGCACTTGGCAAACAACAACTGTGATAACGGGTAAAACAAAAATGACCAGCGTGGTCCAGGTGATGTAAGTCTGCAGCCCCCATGGCTGGATAAATGTAGCCCAGCAGTCAAACACACCCGGTGTAACCTCCACCTGTGAGAAAATGAAGACCTGAGGCAAGCTGCCCAGCAGAGAAATCCCCCACGCGACGCACACGGGGACATTTAGTCTCGTGCGTGTCCGCTGAAACTTTACCATCGGGTTGCAGACAGCTTGGTACCTGTCAACTGTCATCACCACGATCATGTAGGTCGATGAAAACATGCCGAGAACTTGCAAGTACTTCACAAGTCGGCACACCAAGTCCGGTCCGACGAACCTGTCTGTGATGTCCCACAAAAGCTGCGGACACACCTGGAAGAAGGTGACGACCAGGTCCGCCAGGCACAGGTGGAACACGAAGACGCGCATTCTGGACATTTGTTTGCGCTGTTTCCACAGGACGAGCAGCAGGCTGGCGTTGAGGACGGCGGCGCTCACGAAGATGACACTGAGCAGCGCGATCTCCACCTTGGCCAGACTCTCATCTCTCGGCACATCCTGCGCCTCCACAAAGTCACTGTCATTCATTGTGATTGAAGATCCTCGATGTTGAAAAGTATCTGAAATGAAAGAAAAATAGAAGATTTTTTATTTTATACAAACAAACAAAAAACGTAATTTCCCATTATAACGTATTTTTGAAAAGAAGGGTCTGTTCCATAGAAGTAACTGCAATGTGGTTTATTTCTGCATACCTGCATAAAGCTCAAATAATATTGAAAGGCGAGTGGAAACTTTACTCCTGCAGTCGAGTTCAGCTTGGGAACGCTCCCTGGTGTTAATCTGGAAGGTTTCTACTGTGCCTCAGTGTTTTATGTCAGAATGAAACTGGGTGGAGCTCATATTCATTGAGTCTGATTAGCATTTCTTACACATGAAAAAAAAGCCATGGGTTAATGCGAATAATTAAATATAAAGCCTACGGGAGATTACTGCTGGCGGATTGTTGTTTAAGCTAAAGAAGAGACTTCATGTGATTTTTACTGCATTATAAAGCTTGACTTTCAAATAGGATTTGTTGATATTTATCATCAGGTGCTGTCGACAGGCCTCTTTAGCCTACTTGATTTTGACCGATTTAGCTCTTCTCTATAGATCCTTTACTTAGTAAAAGACCAGCAATTGTAAATACTTTAGGCCTATATGCATATTTGTATTATCAAATATAAATAGGGCAATTAAAGAATCTGTTATTATATCTTGTTATATATTATTGTATAACCTGAAACTTTGGTTTGCACGCATAGTCTTAAAAGAAAGTAGTACAGGTCTAATAAAAGTGGTTAGATTGCTATAAAATAGAGAATATATAGTATGTAGTTTTACACACACACACACTCACACACTCACACACACGTATATACGTGTATATATATATATATATATCACTAAATTGCTGTTATTTCTTTTCTAGGTGGGTGAGAGTCTGACAGTTCTCCTGCTGTCATTTCTTTTTAAATTAATTTTCTTGTTGCTTCTTCATCACGTACACCACGTACTGAACGCATCTCTTGTGGCGAGCCACTGCATGTCGTCACGCGTGTCTCGGCCAATCAGATCACAGAACAGTTCGACGTCCCACACTTTCAACCGGAAAAGTGAATGTAAACAAACTAGTTGAGAAGTAGTTTTCTCGCTGCGGCGTTTAAAAGTGTTTTCAACTTTTCTGTTTTATAAGATAAGTAAGCGACTAGACAGATTAACTAATAAGGTTATCGTAATTTCGAGTAGCTGCCCTCGCGGACGATTGTAAACATTTAGGGAGCTACTTGCTAACGTTAGCTACAGAAAGCGACTCTCTCTGCGATAACGGTTTAGCATTATTTAGCTCCAATGCCTCAAGAAGGAGAGGAGTCTCTTCCTCTGGTTCGTTCCCTGAACAGTCGGATACCAGTTAAAGTGGTGTTTTGTAACCGTAGCCCCCGTGTCGTACGGCCTTTGTGGATAGATTACCGGGGAGAGCCGCATCCTTACGATGATATACAACCAGGGACGGGACGGAGGATGAACACTTTTGTCGGTAAGACAGCTGCGTACACGTTACTAGTGCATAAAGCGATCAGCTAACAAGTGGCTCTTTCTTTCAGATCCAAAATTTTATTCCCACCGTTACTATTGTAGCAAGGGTGCTTACTCGGGTATTTCTAGAGGTTTAAAGCTTTGTTTTGTGGAAATAAGCAATGAGTTTTACAGGAATGCTGGTGTCACCTAAACGCAGCTTTCCCAGACAAGAACCCAGCCCAGACTAAAGGAAAACAATGGATGTCTAGGATTAGGCTTACTACAAACACATTTATATAGACGTGTTTTTATGCATTTCTGTTACATATGATGTCTTTACAGACTGGTAGTCAGCTTTCAGTTTTGATTATCATCTGTGTTGCCAGGTCTTATCGATATTTGTGTTCAATTCCATCTTGAACCTTGGACTGACTGACTGATTGATTGGAGGTTGTTTGCCTAATTATAACGATTGTGTCTTTGTTTAAACAATATCTTTTAGTATTTTGACCTGTCTGTCAAAGCACTTTGAATACCGAGGTTCTTAATCATAATAATCATAATAATTATAACAAGCTATGTCTTGGAAACTGAACCTAGAAGTGTATCATGAAAATCATGAAATAGTGTCACCTTTAAAGCATCACTCTTTGATATGCATTTTAGACAGATTTTGTGTTAGTTGTTGGGAATTTTACCACCAGAGACCTGTACTATGAAGCAAGTTCACCATGCTCATGGTATATATCTGTTATCTAGATTCACTTACTGTATAATATCTGCAATCAAGACAAGTGGTCACAAGAAGCTCTTTATCAATTCACTAAGGTAATCCACCATTGGTGATGGCAGTGTGTGACCGGTCACAGTTATGGATGAGTGTGTTGCCAGTAGAGCAACTGATTTTGCAATGGGAGAGGAAACATACGTGGAGGTTAAACGTGTAATACAGACTGAAAGTAGTACAGCTGTAGTGTCAGTGTGTGTGAGAGGAAAATCACTGTAGAGTCATATAGTATTAAAACAGCTTGAAACACTTTGGTCAGTAAGACTGGAAAAGAGCTGCTATATTAATAAAGTTTAGCCTATTCAAAGCCAGGAGGGAAAAAAAATGCAGACTCTGACTTAACAGATTTATCAATATCGCATTGCTATCAACACAGGAAATCTGATCACAAACAAGTATTTTATTAAATTCATGTTAGAGACAGCTCTACATTTTATTCTTTCAGCTGCAGCCTCAGACAAAACTCAAATGTAGGATTAGTCTGATTGCAAATATAAAATAACAGGTGTCTTGTTTTAGGATCATATAGTCATGCTTATCTAACAATAAAGCTGTTGTAAAATGGTTTGTAGCCAACAGGAAAAGAAGGAATAAAGTGACATTTAAGAATCTATATTTACTACTGATGCTCATCGGGGAAACACAAAGACATTAAGACACTATTTAAAAACTTAAGACCCTCCTACTGTCCACACACAGAATGGTTATGCTATTTTATGGTGATTGTTAGGCTGTGATTTTGTACCTGTTGATCTCTAATCCCGAAAAGGTTCACAGCATAAGTTGTCATGGCGATATACCCTGATAGGAATTTAACCACCTTAATACTGCAGAAAACCCAGGGTTAACTGTTCGTAGTACAAGCCTCAGGCTTCAACTCTTAGACAATGTTTCTGCTTGTATCTTTTCCAGGTCACCCGTGGATGTTCAGAGATGCAGAGACCGATGACCCTCTCAAGGTCAACAGCAAAGAGCTGTTTCTTCCTAAACCAGCAGGGGGTGGGAATGTGACATTTGCCAATATTAGTTTACCAGGTAAGACATCAGTTATATTACCTGAAGTATCTGTGCCATACAATTATGATTTAGTAGTAAGTGTATAGTAAGATAGTTCAGTGTATACAGAGTGACTGACATATTGATAAAATCATACAGACTAATTTCATGAAAAAATACACAATAGTTTCTCCAGATAGTCTAGAAATCTTGCAAATTTTTTTTTTTACGTCAGAACCATGATGTTAGTAATGTTTGATTCACTTTAAACTTTTGGCATAAGAAATTTTGGTAAATTTAGAGACAAATTTACCTATATTTGGATTTGTGAGTTGACAAAATATTCCACACTTTTAACAAGCGCTTGTTTACACAGTTTACAGTCTCAAGGATCGAGCTCTTCAGGTTACTCGTCGTCTTGTGCGACCAGAAGACTACAGGAGCTTGGAAATAGCGTGGTGTCTCCACGAGGATCTCGAAGATCAACCGAGTGTTTTGAAAGATCTCCAACGCATAAACCAGCGAGTAGCCCAGCATCTGAAAGAGAACACACAAGGGCAGGAGGAGTGATGAATAAAACAGAATGGATATTTATCACATAAGGACAGATGTTCTTGCACTTTCAGAGAAAGTAAAGAACTTTAAAGATGAGATGAAACGCAGGACATACTTCAAAGTGGCTATAAACACATTTTTTGGAAATCAGTTTCAGTTTGATCTTCTGCTTGTTTGTCACAGTTGTTGAACAGAAATGTGTTTTTTCCTTTTTAGTAAGAGTTATATGTAATATAAATCTACTGTATGTAGCCACATTAGATAAGAAATTCAGAGGTCTATGTTGTTCATATCCTTATTAGTAATGCCTGATATGAGGTTATCTTACCATAACTGCACAACTCCCTTCAAAAAACATCGTATTTTATTGTTGTAGCTGTTAGATCTGTCAGAAATATTGGGTAATTAGGAACAGGTGAGACTGTCATAAACGTTAACTCACAGATGATTTCCAGTGTGGGGAAAGAAAATGAACATATTTTAAACGAGCCTGTAAAATACTGTGACTGAGGAGCTTATCCTCTTGTTTTTGTCTTCTTTGTAATTATTTTTCTTGATCACACATTGCTGCTGTATCTAAAAGAGTTTTATTTGTATATTGAATAAAATATATACAAGTTTTATTAATGGATGGAAGCCTTGAAAACCTTGGACGGTCTTCGGTTTATATTGCTGTTGTAGTTATTGGTGCCGTCTCTAAATAAAGCAAATTTATAACAGTTATGTTTCACAGGAAGTCCAGGGGATGTGAGGAAGCAATAGTTGTAAGAAAAAGAAGATGGGAAGGCACAATCATAAACTGAAGAAGTATTTTAAAACAATTTATTTCAGAATGACAGCTAAGCTGCTGGATTTAGCAGGAACAAAAAAGTAAAGCTGCAAAATTTACAACGTAGTCAAAAGAGGTGTCTGGACCACTATCCTTTAGGAGAGCAAAGTGGAGATGCACAGTGCCATTTTTTTTTTAGAGAAAACCAAACACAATATATCAGCACAAACCACCAACTGTCCAGCCACACGACCTGGGCACCTTGCAGTCATTGAATAGACATGAACTCCTCTGTATACCAAAACAGAATCCACTTAGGCCGTTTGTGCAACAGGTAAAGCTTTGCTCAAACTGGGTCATTCAATAGGACGACAATCCCAGGCTCAGCAGCAAATCGACAACAGAATGGCTAAAAAAGAAAATAATCAAGGTGTTGTGATGTGGTGGGACCTTAAAGTGAGCTGTGTGTAAATGAATGCCAAGATATTTAATGCATTTCTTTAAATTTTAAAACAAGAATAGATGAACTCTAACAAGCAGGTGTAATTAATACAGGTAACAGCGTAATAGGGTATACAGGTGTAAAAGCAGTTTATGCAATCCTGTATCAAAAACAAAACAACTAAATATCCAATGAGCATCTCAAGGACACCTCAAACAACGTAACCTCCTCTGTGTGCAGTCATACATGCCCCCTTCCCCTTCTGGGAAGGAAATAAATAAAGTAACGACCAGGATATCACTGAGTTACATGTATTAGTGAGTGTGTTTAATTTGTTGCTCTTCTGGTTAATAATACAAAAATTACTAGAGTGAAGCATGTGGCACATAAATTACACTGCTCAGGCTTCACATGTAATATAATAACCTGAATAACCTCATGTTGTTGGCACTTCTGTACCGTCTCACTTACAGTCTACATGTGGATGCCCTCTTTCAGGAACAGATCAGAGCCTGAAATCATAACATGCTTTAGTTTGCTCAGCAGGGGCACTGTTGCCAGAGATGTTGCTAAGTGACAAAGCAACACAACACATCTTTTTGTGCGTGTGAAACGAGTTGAGCTGGGTGCCGTATATCAGGAGCATGCAGGCAGGGGAAAAGAAAAGAAAACAGGACTCGGGTCCTTTCAGGCGAGAGCTGTAAGACCTCAGCTTTTCTCTGTGTCTCTCACAACTGTAAATAATTAGATCTTGGATCCAGTGTTCATCATCCTTTTCATTTTCTCCGCCAGCAAAACATTTTGGCCGAGGAGTCACCCAGTTGTCTTCCCACACCTGCAGACAGATCACTGGAGCAAAATGAAAACAATGGTAAGAGTAAAAAGACAAGAAATCCTGCCTGCCTGCAGAGCCATAGACAGACTATTAAATCATAATTTACTGTGAGTTGGTGTCATGGTTATTCCCACATAGGTACCAGTTTATTTTGCGTCACTTCCACCATGCTTGTTAAAAGAATCAGGTTTGTGAGAATAATCAAGTAAAAGAAACTGCCCTCTTTAAGAAAAATGTCTCTAATTTCCAATTTGTTTTTGATTTTATGATATATTTAAGTGGCTCTGTCACATGGAGGTAATTCTGCTCTAAACCGCACCACCGGCAGCCCGTTACCTCCTCTGACTCAGGACAAAGGTGCAGGTAATCATCCTCTTCCCTTGCTCTTGTGAGCACATAGCAGGTCAGAGTTGGTGATGAACTCTCAATTTAGGTATCGGCCTTACTCCTGAATCTTTATTTTGTTTTTTCACTCTAGGCACATTAAAAAAAAACAGTGTTTCACCTCGAAACATGCCCCAGTACAGGAATGTGTTCAATGAGCGTGCCAGGACGGGCTTCTGCTACTGGCTTGTGGAGAAGAGTCCAACATGTTAGTACTGACTGAAATATCTGCTTACTGCAACTTTCATGCACGTGTTGCTGGAATATTTAATGTGATACTGACAACCCGAGTTCCAAAAGAGTTGGGATGCTGTGTAAATAAAGACAGAATGCAGTGATTTGCAAATCTCATAAACTCATATTGGACTCACAACAGAACATAGAAAACATATCAAATGTTTAAACTATGAAAAACTGACCGTTTTAAGATAAATATTTGCTTATTTTGAATTTGATGACAGCAACACGTCTCAAAAAAGTTGACACAGGGTTGTGTTTACCACTGTGTAGGGTCATCTCCTCTCCCTTACAACAGCCCATAAACATCTGGGAACAGAGGAGACCAGCTGTTGAACTTTTGGGGGAGGAATGTTGTCCTAACCTTGTCTGATATAAGATTCTAGCTACACAGCAGTTCTGGGTCTTCTTTCTCATATTTTTCGTTTCATGATGCATTAAATGTTTTCAGTTGATGAAAGGTCTGGACTGCAGGCAGGTCAGTTCAGCATCCAGACTCTTCTACTGTGGGGCCATGGTGTTGTAGTAGATGCAGTATGTGGTTTAGCATTGTCTTGCTGAAATAGGAAAGGCCTTCCCTGAAAAAGACATCGTTTGGGTGCCCTTTCAGATCTGCAATCTGCAAATTCCATAGGCACTAATGCAACCTCATAACATCAGAGATGCAGGTTTTTGAACTGAGTGCTGATAACAAGCTGGATGCTCCCTCTCCTCTTTATTCCAAGGACATGGCTCAGTCCATTTTACACGAGCTTTACCTGAGAGAAGACGGGCTCATTTCTGGATCATGCTCACATATGGCTTCTTCTTTACATGAAGAAGCTTTAACCTGCATTTGTGACGGTGAACTGTGTTTACAGACAATGATTTCTGAAAGCGTTCTTGAGGTCATGAATGATTTGTCTGTTTTTAATGCAGTGCCACCTGAAGATCATGGGCATTAGATTTATTTTTTTTTTAGCTGTGTCCATTGCGCACAGAAATTTCTGTAGAGTCCCTGAATCTTTTGATGATATTAAGTAGATGATGAGATAGTCAAAGTCTTTACAATTTAATGTTCACAATAGAATAAGTTTATGTTCTATTGTGAATCTAATTTTTGATGGCAGACCATAAAATGAATCAAGTGGTTCTCACAATCAAAATCTGTTGCACCATGCACCAGAGCACATTGTTGCACCAGAGATAATTCTTTGATGTTCATGAATGGGATGCTGTTATAAGGAAGGACAATGATACATGACTAGTTTACACATTGACATCTTTTTCTTTTCATTCCTCTAGGTAAAGGATGCAGCTTTGGTGCATATAAAACCTTTCTGGGATTACCAAAAGTTTGAAGAAACAGTTCCTCAGACCTCTTCTAGATGTCCAGATTAGTTTGAAAAGCTGAGCTTGCACTTACTTGAAAATCTGTAAAGAAGCACTATCAGAAATACACATATTTCTGGAAATTTGTTTAACCGTCTTATTTGTTTCTGCACAAGTAATGAGTTACAGCAAATTATAAAACTTTATCCCCAAAAGAGACCTGCTATATAGTCTGTTCAAGTTCTCTTAGCAAAAGATTTTTTTTCCTTCAGGATCAATTTCACATCTTTATTTTGTTTTTGGCGTAAGTAATAATGATAATGACAAACTTAAATTTAATAAGTTAAGCCCCACCTCTCATCACCTTCACAAGTAGAGTGAAAATCTTGTATGTTCCCTTGTGCTCTAAATGCTGTATTTGTCTTTTTTATGTTTGACTTTGTCTTTAGTTTCCATTCATTTATTCAGAAATGCCTCTGAGTGAATATATAGCATACAGCAGATTTCTGCACACACTCTTTGGAGCTTGTTTTACATTTTTGGAAGGTTTAAATTAATAAAACAAAATTAAAAATGTTGAATTAATTGTGTCACAAAAACAAACCTTGGTTTGCCTTAATTTGGTCCTTTGTCCTGGGAGAGTCAACTTTTGGTGCAGGACAACACTCGCATACAAATTCCTGAAGACAGGCATGCTTTTTTATGTGTGAATGATTCGTAGATCATACATGGAAGCTTCTTTCTGCTACTGATAAAAACCAAGAACAGAATAAAAAAAGGCTCAAAATTTGGATATAACTCAAACTCAAAAGTCATTTTGTCATTTTTGAGTTACTTCCTCGATATTTTCGCGATATACGTCAAAATTTCAGGTTGTTATCTCACACTGTTCAAAAGTGTGAGATAACAACCTGAAATTTTGACGTATATGGTATTTTCTTCAGTAGCAGAAACAAAACTTCAAGCCTAGAAGCTTCACAAAGAGAACAAATATTTGTCGGAAAATGGTCAGGTACAAAGACTGGACTACTGCTCAAGACTACTTTAAAGAATTATTAAAGTAAACAAGAAAGGCTGGCTCACTGGAAGCAAAATATAGAGAAAAGTAATTTGTAATTGCTGCTTTATCCGGTGTAAATAATTCTCGCGAGATCTAACACGATCGCGTGGTGAAAGCGCAAAGGAACTTTTAAATGTGCGCGCTTATCGCCACCTAGCGGTTAATTTTATAACAAACTTTTCAAGTTTTAGCCTAATCCATTAATAATAAGTGAAGACAGTGAAACGTTTCAGAACTTTTGTTTACAATCAGGTCTCTGTAGGAGCCGTTTAAGCTGCCGGTTGACGCTTTAATTGACGTTTCCACCGCGGAGACCTACCAGGTAACAGCTCCTCAACATCAGGCAGTGCTACTTAAAACAAGCAGCTTAGCTAGATTAACGTTTTTTAAATGTAAAGTAATTATAGTGATGTTGATTTAACTAGCTGGATAGTAACTAGAACATTCTGAGGTGAACAAATGATTACTGTTGGCAAACATGAGCGACCGGGAGTTTTGTGGCAGTCAAGCTACTAGCTAGCACACATTTATTGCCAAAGTTTTACCCTCAAGGCGCTTTTTTTTTTCTGCGGAGTCCTTTCACACGGTTAATTTAGTCCCATAGCTTTACAAAAATACACAAAAACTACTCTATATATCTAGGTTATTAAAGTTGTGTTTTACTGTTAATCCCATTAATAATTTCATCACCTAAAATTGCCTCCAGGTGCAACCAGCGGAGCCCAGCGCTGCACTTACAAACGGATATACACTCCCGATCAAAAATTTAAGACCACTTGAAAAATGGCAAAAAATCATATTTTGCGTGGTTGGATCTTAACAATGTTTCAAGTAGAGCTTCAGCATGCAACAAGAAGAAATGGGAGTGAGATAAAACATTTGAGCATGTAATTTATTGAAAACTACGCTTAAACTGAAACAGGCTGTTTTACAGCTGATCAAAAGTTTACGACCACACCTCCAAAAAACCCCGTAAACTCCCCAAAACAGAAATCAAAGTTCCAAACATGAACTCAGTAATGAGTAGCTCCACCGTTATTGTTGATCACTTCAAAAATTCGCTGCGGCATGATTGATGCAAGCGTTTCCATGAGGTGAGTGGGAACATTTCTCCAAGTGGTGAAGACGGCTGCACGAAGGCCATCTACTGTCTGGAACTGTTGTCCATTTTTGTAAACTTCCCTATCCATCCATCCATCCACTCACCCACAAAGGCTCTCAATTGGATTTAGAACAGGGGAACACGCAGGATGGTCCAAAAGAGTGATGTTATTCTCCTGGAAGAAGTCCTTTGTCCTGCGGGCATTGTGTACTGTAGTGTTGTCCTGTTGAAAAACCCAGTCGTTACCACACAGACGAGGGCCCTCAGTCATGAGGGATGCCCTCTGCAACAACTGGACATAGCCAGCGGCCGTTTGACGCCCCTGCACCTCCTGAAGCTCCATTGTTTCACTGAAGGAAAAAGCACCCCAGACCATTATGGCCCCCCCCCCCCACCAGTAATGGCCTTAATTTGGGTCGAGGATCGTCCAGTGTCTTGACAGACAGCCAAGTGGAATCTCTG
>VVHJ01037613.1:0-11106 GCA_015107715.1 Tylochromis polylepis
ACATGAAAAAACCTAGACATGAATACTGACATGAAATGACAGACCTGGACATGAAATGTGGAGAATGACGGACGACCTGACAAAGAACAAAGGGAGACGGAGGACTTAAATACACACAGGAGGTAATCAAGGGGAGTGGAGACACATGAGGGAATAGCTGACATGAATAAACATAACGACGGCACAGGGGAAGTGAAAACCTAAACACATTGAACACAAGACCTTCAAAATAGAACAGGAAACATGAGACACAGACCTGACAACATGAACTTAACAACTAGAGACACGAGACACATGAACCACATGAAGGGCAAGGGAGACTAAACACAGGGGGTACAAGACACAAGGGGAAACTGCAAAATAACTATAACAAGTAACCTAGGCAAAAATGGAAATGAACTTAGAAAACCTAATAACCAAACACAGGCCATAACATTAATATATAATTAAACTCAAAATGCTGGGTCAAATGACCCAGGATCGTGACAATTCTATTATATTTAAATGTTCGCAATAAAAGAGAGTATATTTTAAAGGAGTGAATTTTATATGTAAAAAGAGTATCTATACATGACACCACAAGCCAACTAGCATAGCTCTAATTGTAGCTTTTTAATGTTCATAAGCAAATCATTTATTGATATATTTTTAGGCTGTAGGTTTGGTCAAGAAATCACTGTAAAACCATCAGCATCCTGTGATAAGAAGATAAGAGAGTAAGAAAATACCACAAATTAATCTGAATTATCATTATATACACCATGCACAAATATTTAATATATTTACCTGAGATGACATTAAGTGTTTAAGATAATCAAACATTACTACAATTATTACATCATGAAACAATGGGCTCGTGGGCACACACATATAAAAGGCCCTCTCAAAGCAGACAGGCAGACAGAAAGAAAATAACTTTATTTTGTTTCTACAGTCTGAGAAGAGAATTTAACAGTGCCAGCTGATTTCTTCCAGAAGAAAACCTTATTCAACCTCCTGCTGACATTTGCAACCACAAGACTCATAAGACTTTCAGTAATTGAACAGTCTTTGTTTTAATAGTATATACAAGAATTGAGAAAAGCCCAAATAACAGAATAGAGAGAAACAAATTTTGAATCTGACTTCAGAGATTCATTTCACAGCTGGAAGTGGACATATCAAAAAAGCCAATTTTAATGGACGGAGCACAGTTTTTCAAGGCAAGTTTTTCTTGTTTCACTGACATAGATCTCAGTCTGTTCTACCAGTTGCTCTAATTCATTTTTATTTATTTATTTGTGCATTTATTTATTTAGTCATGAGAAGTGAAGAAAATCTTCCATGAAAAGAATTTCAGGCTAAATAAAATAGATGATTAGATCCAATCTTGTTCAGTTCTTAGAAACCCAACAGTAATCCCATATCTGCTATAGAAAACACTTTACTGAATAATGAACTGTAAACATTAAAGCCAGAGACTAACTCATAAACAACCCTAAATAAAAACCAGTGTTGTACCTACAACTACTTGTAATTTCAAAGGTTTTCAAATTGTGCTTTTCTACCTCTTGCTCTGTCTAGGATGTGTTCATTGTACCCTCAGCCCTTTAGCCAATTACCCGAGCAGCAGATGACCCACAAAATGAGCTGATATTCTATTCATAGGAAGAAAAATACTCTTTTCAGGGCTGTGCAGAGATCAGGTCACCCCATTGCATAACCTAACACTGAGTCAGTTGCACCTCATTTCAAGTTTCACCCCATTTAGAGCTCCCAATATCAAACTCCATCATGCAAAATTTTCTTCTCCTTGAAGAATATTTCAAATGCAGAAAGCTGCTGGGCTGGTCACAGAAACAGTCCAGCATGATTAAAAGTCACACAGAATTGTGAACAAATAAATCAAGAAACTAGGGAGCAGAGGGTCAGCCTGTGAAAGAAAAAAAGCACCTTACATTTGACTACTTAATTTTGAGATTTTTGAAATAATCCATAGTTTGAAGACATGTACACCCATTCTCAAATCAAAACTAACTGTGGCTGATTACTAGACCCATTAGCTGTCTGAAGGGGATTATTTACAAAATGTAAACAGGGTAATTCAGTCCTCTGTTGTTTTTAAAGCAAAACATTTGCACCATCCATCATGATAGTAAGCTACCTACCAACCAGTTGACCATTCAGACCTGTTCCATACATACTGCAGATGTGTGATCAGATTGCGATTTGGGAAGTTTAGAGGCTTAGTTAATGCCTGGGGCTTACTGTCAAGTTCATCGAGCCCTTCTTAAGCACTTGTGCGGCTGGGAGCATTGTCCTCTTCTGAAGTACTGTTGCAATGGGGACATCCAGATGAAAACCAGGAACTGAAAATTTATTAGCAGAATGTTGAATCTTAAGTTTTGCCTACATTTGGAACAAAATTTCTTCAGGAAGTAAAAGAGCACATATTTAGCTCTTGGGTGTGCCCGAAATGTCAGTGGAAGCAGTGAATAAAGTGGTGATTTCTCATATTTTTTGTCTAACATCTGCTGACTGAGAAATAGAAAACACAACTTTCACATGGCATTTAGACATGTAAAAGTAGATGTCTTTCAAAGCCTAACTAAGATGTTGTTGCAGATGGAGCAGATTTACATGCTATATACAGTACACATGCTGATGAAATGTTGTTGTGAAATTTAATCACCTACACCTCATTACATCACTATGTGGCACATCTTAGTGAACTAAGTCTCCTAGCCTCATTCTCTCCCAGTGAAAACTACCTTCCGACGAGCAGAGCGAGAGAGAGGCAGACAGAGAGAGACTCCGTTATATATCCGACCACGCCAGACGGTGAGAGAGGAGGAGTCTCGGCCACTGTTAGTTACACGGGGAAGCTGTCAAGGAACGGGTAAATCACCGGGACTGTCGCTGATCGACAGTATACACCAGCGCGCACTGTAGTCCTCCTGCAAAGCTTAACAGCACAGAAAAGAATAATAATACTAAATGAATTTATAATAATAAATAAATGCTGGCACACCTACGTCAGAGGTGATTACACGGGTACCTGGATAATAACAGGCTCGGTTAAGCTGTTTGGGAAATTTGAAGAGGACCTCCGCCTTTCACCTGTTCAGCTGTGCTGAGCTATACATAGCGGCTCAGCCCCGGTTGCCTCAGCAGGATTAAGAACTGCTAAAATGACGACTGGCTAAAATGTGTCGTTTTCAGGTAAGAGGCTCCGTGGGGATGGGTGAGGCAGGTTGGAAATTCGCACCGGACACACAAGTGGTGTCGTCCTACCGTTTAGGTGCAAATGTGCTTTATTTGACGAAGTCCAGCATACGTGCCTGTCAACTGAGCTCTGGGTGCACGCTAGGTACTGTGCACGCTTCTTGACAGAAGGCGAGCAGGTGAAAGATTGGTATTCCGCAGAGTTTGCTGGTTTTCTGCTGCTCGCTGTCTTCGTGCTGTTGAGTAGTAAACTCTATGTAACAACAGGCGGTGGTGTCCAAGAGATACGACATTCCTCAGCATTGTGTGTCTGCGTATCTGCGCATGCATGTCTTGTGTTTGCTAGGGATTATTGTTAAGTGGTCTGTTAATACTATAATACGACATAAATGTATTCTGGTTGGGTTAATCGGGAGCACAGATTCATAATGTGAAATTTAACTAAATGAGGATGGGGCAAACTGGAACCCCTTAGCAACTGAGGACATCTAGACTCAACTGTGCGTGTGTGCATGTTTGTATGTCTTGTCTCGCCTATAGTATCGTCCACCTCCACTTCCTTGGGTTAATCTCCTGTTTGATTAGCCTTTAAATGAGGTAATTCAGCTGACTTCGAGACCGCTTTTCTTTACAAATAACGATTGAAATGGATTTGATCAAATCTTCACCAAAGGAGCACATTTTGAAATTATACTAGGTAGAATTATTATTTTTATTTATTGTAGCTAAATCGATTTCTAAATATCTGAGCAGCCAGTTTAATACTGTAGGGGCTCATGATATATGAGGGATATTTGGTATTTCAGAGGTACAGGCATATTATAGGGATGTCATATGTAAGTAACGTGAAAGCAGACTTAAATATACATGAGTAACATATATCCATGACACACACTGAGATATAGTAGAGAGGGTAAGTTAAAACTGTAGACTGTATTTAAAAGCTGGACAGAGCCATTTAGACCCAACCATTGGTTAGTGAAGTTGTAAAGCCTCAAGCTGAGCGGCTTTCATTGTTGCCAACTTAGTTTTGTGAAACTTAGCTTTTTGGCCATCTTTGTATGCAGTGTCCTATAGCTCAGGTGGTAGAGCAGGTCATCCAATAAGGTTGGTTGGTTGGAAGGTTGGAGGTTCAATTCCTGTCTGCATGCTCATATAAACCGTCCCCATTAAGCTTGATAATTTTGAAACCAACACTGTATATTTATTATTGTCAAACAACACAGCAAAACAATAAAATGCAGAACATATTTTTGTATTATTGGTGTAAAGTTTCTAAGACTAGGATTGTAAGACTGGGTTAATTTAAAAATGGCAAGACTCACTGATGAATTTATTACAATGCAAGGTCAGCATCCCACAAAAAATGATTTGTCGTTATGGCACACTGTTACGTTTTACTGTTAAATAAGAATGCCCTTCTGTTAGGAGGTTAGGTTTAGAGGTAGGGTTGATGGATGGGGTGCCAAAACATTAAACTGTAATCACCAATGTTAAATTCATGTTTCAAGCTGTTCCTTTTAACTATGGCTGTTCCACACTATTGACAGCTTTAATAACTTATCTATCTGAACTCGAACCTGAATGTCATCCAAGTTATTTTTTTGGTTAACTTAACCAAACTTTTACTAATAGCAGTTTTACGACCAGTATGCAGATGGAGTTTGTGTCAGAGGATAATATAAGCTAGAACAATTTATGTGGTCTTCTAAAATTGTTTTTTTAGAAAAGGTTTTTTTTCCCCCTCCCCAGTTAAGAATTGACAGCTACAGGGTTTCCGTGGCTTGTGTGCCTGGTAGACAGGGCAGCTATGACTGTCAGTAGCTTCCATTAAGGTGAACCATATTGACCAGTGAACAAACAACATGCACTTCTTGCTTTTAAGTGTAAATGTTACACAGATCAGGGGAAAGTTTATTGACACTATGGCTCCAGCTGAGTCCTGTCATTTTATGTGATGCTTATTAGCTTGCAAGTCATTTGCTCTGAGCTGAAAGATTTGAGATCCCTTTCACGTGCCTATGATAACATCTAGGAGCAGTTTTTGGTAATGGCTCCATCATCTTGTGATAAAAGGAAAGAGAGAGAGGTTGTGACCAGTCACTGAATGTTGTTGAGAGCAGCACTCAGAATGTGATGTATTTGGCAGGGAGGGACATCTAATTATTTAATCTTCAGCTGTGAACAAAATACTTATTTTATTCAGTCTAGTATTACAAATCATAAAACTGCATTAGAAGGCTTTACATCATATCATACTGTCCTTTCATTCTCAAGTCAGAGAAAACAAAAAAACGTATAAAAATAATCAGGATTTGCAACATGTTTTAAACAGACACTATATTTAAGAACAAGAGTAGTTACAAATCATTCAAGGTGATGGTAGTGGTAAATGGACTAATTCTTCTATTGCATGTTTTCTTCAGGAGGTAGAGCGGGTCATCTACTAATTGGAAAGTTGGTGGTTCAATCCCTGAGTGCTCCAGTCTGCATGCCAAAAATCCCTGGCAAGATACTAACAGCAAGTTGCATTCCGGTGAATCCACTGGAATGTGAAAAAGTGATAAAAATCACTTAAGCATACAAAAAAAAGTGTTTGGGTGAATGAGGCAAGCTATATATTTGTATATTGAGTGCGCAGGTAGAGTTGAAAACCATTATTAAGAACCAGTTCATTTACAAATAGACTCCAGCCCTCTGTGACTCTGAATTGGATCAGCTGAAAAAAATGGATGAATGATTCAATATAATAAAGTACTTCCCAATCTTTCCACCTCCTCTCATAAGAATAAAGACACATTCAATAAAAATGTGTCCTTATTCTTATGAGAGGTATTAACTTGGGTTGAATGCAAGATATTGTATGAGAGCATATTTTTTGTGTGTGAATCGCATTATTTGGCGTTTTAGTAAACTGGAAGTTATCCTGTACCTGGCTTATTGAATAAATGTGGCATTTCTGCTCAGTTTTTATGCCATGGATAGAATTTGAATTTAAACACTTTCCATGACCTCTCTGTTTGTGCTTGTGTGTTAGTCTGTATTACCCCGGTTTTGGGATTTTGTATATTTGTGTAGACTCTCTTTTAAGACTGTCTTTTTAAGAATAATTATTATTAACATAAGGGTAAGGCTCCAGTAAAAGCAAGTAACAGTTATGACTCCTTTGTTAGCATACATAGGCTATTCTCTGGACATTGTTTGTGCACCATGAGAACTGCAAAATAAAAATAAATTGCTACTCACACAATCCCTTTGAATTATTTTCTAGCAATAAAGTAATAACAGTAAATGAATTCAAATAAAGCCAGTCAAATCCAAAAATAAGTACTCATGAGGCATACATTCAGTCACTGATTAAAATAAAATAAAAATGTTTTAAAACTGCATCCAAGTGCTTCACAGTTTAATTAAATACAATATAAATATGACATCACATACCTCGCCCTGCTTGCCATGGGTGCAAACTCCTGTGAACACTTCAACATTTGGTCCCTTTCTCATGGAGTGCTGCTAGCTTGAGTGACACATGTCTGAGATGTTCTACCAAAGACTATGTGCAGTTTATTCCTGTTGAGCGCTCGACAGATTGTTCTATAGAGGTTACAAGGCATGTGTCTAAACGTGTCTGTCATTTATGCTACTGCGAAGACTCCAATAACAGCAATTTTAAAGAACAGACTAGCAGTTCATTATACCACCAGTACAACTGGCAGTAAAACAGCCTCAGAGCATGATGCTTCCACCATCATGCTTGAAAAGCTTGGGGTGGCTGTATCTCAGGAGGCAGAGCAGGTCATCTATTAATTGAAAGGTTGGCGTTTCCCTGCATGCCAAATATCCTTGGGCAAGATACTACCTCTAAATTGCTCTCTGATCAGAGTATGAATGTGTGTGAATGTTAGGTAGAAAGCACTTAGGTTGAAAAAAAACATAGAAAAAAAGTGCTTGTATAATTTGGTGGGAAAGCCTACCTTATAATCTCCCAAACACACCTCTTGCCATTGTTGCAGTGCCAAGGCCATTGTCTTTGTCTTGTTTGACCATAAAACTTTTCTCAAGAAGGCATTTGGATTGGAAATTTCAGTCTTGAAGGTATTTATTTTGGACCAGGGGCTTCTTTCTTGGTTGGCACCCTCTTAGCCCATGATGATTTAAGAAGTGCTTCACTGTGGACAGTGATGGTGATGTTCCAGCAGTTTGTGGTCCATATCAGACTTGGGTTTTGGCGTTCTCTGTGTTGTTCCTAAACATCCTAACCAATTTCCTCTCATCTGAAGGTGGTAATTTGGGTTTTCTTCCAGAACTTGGCAAAGTGTTGACATATTTGAATAACTTGTAGTTACATACAATTGTTTAAACTTGAAATCTGCAGTTGTTTACAATTGGCTCTCAAAGGCCACCTTAACCTACGTAAATCTACAATTCTAAATCTAAAATTCCTTCCTAGTTTACCACTGAGTTGCTTGGACTTTACCATTATTGTGAATGTTAGTCAATCCAATGCGTGTTATCAAATCCTTTTAATGCTGTTAAAAAGAAACCAGTAATTGTAGTCAGTCATTACAGTTCATAAACTGATTGGTGATCAGCCGGTCAGTCTTCCATATGTGTGATTACGAACTTGTCTGTTTCATGCATGTACAGCACGCACACAGTCACAACTGCATGCTAACATTTTTTTTAGCATGGAAGATTTTCACTGCAAATGAAGACACAACGCTCATTTTGCCAAGTTGCTAATTGTATCGGGCCTCTATATCATTCAGCATTATTGATGCTGCAGAACAAAATGAAGACTACCATTGCAATCTGTGTCCAAGACAGTTATTCACTTGTCAAACGGTATGTGGCAAGTGAAATATTTTCAGAGCTCAGATGCGAAAGGCTCCTTGTTCACACATATACTCTTGGACATATAGTTTATGGTCCTTGACACCCATTCTCCCAGCCCTGTCCTCTTACACAGACCTAGACACACACAGATAACTCTGTGAGTGTGTGTGTGTGTGCGCGCGCGTGCGTGCGCGCGAGTGTGTGTGTGTGTGTGTGTGTGTGTGTAAGTTGTTAATGGCTCTATTTTTTTCCATTGCCCTGCTTGGCTGGCTAGACCTCCATCCATCTGCTTTGTGTTGCACTATTCAGACAGCTGGTTAATCCCCCAGCAACTAGAAACAAGAGGAGGAATCCAAACTCTCACTTCTTAACTTTTCTCCCTCTCCCCTTCATACTCCTTTCTAGGGCTGGGCATCCATCCATCCATTCTCTACCGCTTATCCTTTCCAGGGTCGCGGGGGGGCTGGAGCCTATCCCAGCTATCTTAGGGCGAGAGGCATGGTACACCCTGGACAGGTCGCCAGTCTGTCACAGGGCTAACACATACAGACAGATGACCATTTGCACTCACCTTCACACCTATGGGCAATTTAGAGTTTCCAATCAACCTAACCCCACTAACTGCATGTCTTTGGACTGTGGGAGGAAGCCAGAGTACCCGGAGTGAACCCAGTTAATTGAAAATTAATAATAACCGATATTCACCTCTAATCGATGTAATCTTACCCATGACAGCAATTTTGTTTTTAATTTGTTGGTTGGTTGGTTTTGCTTTTCCATAGGGTGAGATGCAGCTGGATAGGTCACCAGTCTGTTGCAGGGCTAACACAGAGAGACAGACAACCGTTCACACTCACATTCACACCTATGGGCAATTTAGAGTCACCAGTTAACCTAACCCCAGCTCCTGCATGTCTTGTGCAGTTAATGGGGCTTGTGCAGTATTTGCTGTTCTATATGTGTCTCTCATACTGTATGCAAGGGGCCTAAAAGGGCTGAAGGCACTAGATACCTAGGCTGCAGAGCTTTGATAAGGGGAGAAAAGGGGCAGAACAAAGTGTGGAAGATACTAGCAACACTTTGGACAGACAATTGAGGCCACAATCATATGTGAGAGTGACACTGGGGCTGTGCAGTACAGATAGTGCCATTAAGTCATTAACTGTTTGCTCAATGAAAAATGCCTGAAAATTCTAATAGAAGCTGTTGATTTGAAATAGAGATTTTACGCTTATTGGCCTTAAGAAGATTTCAAATTTATTTGATTACAAAAATAGGTGCTTAATACGCTGATTAATCCTGTGTCAGCAGATTGATCAGCTGATTGTTTCAATCCTAGTTAATTTTTTAAAATTGTCTTTTACCAAAAATGTTTTTGTGTTATTTGTAAGATGTAAAAGCGCAAGTTAAATTCTGCATTCTCTTTCTCTCTAGTTCTTTTTTGAAAAATAGTATGCTTGATCTTTGAAAAACTAAGTGGCATATAATAAAATGGTTAATTTTTTGCACTTTTCTTGGTGGATGAGTTTCCTGAAATACTGCCAATTTACTCTGCAATGAGGGAAGCTCATTTACTGCCTAATGAAAACACCTCATGCATTTCTGATTAACGTATTGGTGTCTAACTTCTCACACTCATCCTCTTGTGGATTATGGAAACAAGTGAATAGTTTTTTTTTCTTTACGCTGTTTGGATTTGTTATAAAATAAGGTGACAGCAAGATACTGATTGGCTCCATTTGGAAGCTGCATCCTTCCTGGTTGATAAGAAGTTGTCAAGTTAAAGCAAAAAAATCTCCAATTTCTTGAGTCACCCTCTTTGTTCTCAACACATATGCTTGTTTTAAGCTTTGCTTATTCATACTGGGTCCTCATGACATGACAGAGGGAGATTAGGCAGTCAGAAGAGTGACAAAAGAAGAATTGTGCCCTGCAGTTTATTCTAGGTGACATTTTCAACAACCCCAACACAGCAACACCACTCCCTGCCCCTAACCCAACAAAACCAAGTGTAATGAGTGGGTTCTGTCACCCAACAGCAGACTACAAAGACTAGACTAATCAATCCACAGGCAGTAAAACAGAGGGTAGACAGCATGTTCAAAACAGTGAGAGAAAAGGAAAAAGTGTGACGTCTAACAGAGGAATAGAGCGAGAGACTGGGAGAAAACAGAGGGGACAAAAATAGGACAAGATGCAGGTAGAAAGGTTAAAAAAGGAGAGGAGAGGAAGATGATGCAAGAGGGGGACAGAAGGAGGAAAAAAGGTGGAGAGGAGGTGATGGGAGAAACTGAGAAGGAGATTATGTCTGTCCTTGTCCAAAGAGGATAATGAGGTGAGTGGAGCTGAGCTGACCAAGTGTTGTAAATTCAAATGTGTGTCTGGTGCCTGGGAAGCTGGACACACACACACAACACACAGAGACATACTTCTCTGTGATGAGATTTGTAACAACAAGCAACTTGAGCTCACTTTAAAAAGAATATCATCATCCCCACCATATTATTTTTGAGTGTTAATAACACTCAGAAGTGAGGGGTTAGCAGTACATTGCATTTTTACCAGCTAAATGGAAATCAGCTGCCAGCCAGTGCAGTCTTAAAGTCTTTTTTCACATGTATATGTGTAGGGACATTCGGGGGAGAGTGAAACTGAGAGGACTAAGGCATCATGTGGAAATATAAGGCATCATGGGAAGACTAATGGAAAGAAACATCACATAATTCTTAATTGCAACATAATGTAATTTGGCTTCTCATCATGAGTAATAGAACTCATTATCTTGAGAGCATGTTAGCTACTCAAGCTGTTACTGACAAACTGTTATATTTGGACCATTCATTGGTGATCAGTGGCCATTGATCAATGATCAATGGTCTTTGATCAATGAGCTTTGATCGGTGGTTGTTGATCAATGGTCATGACAATTTGCATATTAATGATCAAGGAACTGACCTCACAGCCCATTGTTCATTCAGTGGGCTGGTTTCAGTCATTGTGCAAATGTACTGTTTATAAGGTTGGGGAAACCTGCAGTCAGCTGAGACTGAAGAAGTGGCTGAGTGA
>VVHJ01037614.1:0-19474 GCA_015107715.1 Tylochromis polylepis
GAATATTGTTTTGGTTGTATTGCTTCTAAAACTCAATACAGACGAGTGAGAGTGAGAGCTGCGTGTCCGTGCCATTCTTTCACCTCTCCTCACTATTTCCCCTGTTTAAGGGCACAACACAGACAGGCCCTACAATAGGGTCTGTCTGTGTTATTGTGCTTGATATTTGATTAATATTGCTTAGTAAATGGATCTATGAATAACAAGTGATGCCCAGTGTTCATCTATTCTTCTTTCGTCTCAGAGCTGTGTATTTGAGATAATGAAACACGTGCAAATTAAAAAACACAGCAACAAAAAAACAGCTATGCCCTGCTGTCAAAATGCACACAAACAGTCATGCCTGTGATGTCCTCAGGGACTGGAATAATGTTTAATTAAAAAAATTATGCCATAAAGAGAGTGTACATTTGGCTGTGGTTCTGAGCCAGAGGCATTACTGTAAGCAGTGAAGGAGATTTAACCTGACATTCAGTCTGTGGTCATTACATGGGCTGTCTCTACAGACCTTTCTGGGAAAGAAGACACATACATGTGCACATGCAAACTGAGCTTGTTCAGTGCAAGGATATCATTTGTACCATTTCTTCATTATTTAAACATGAGGTTATATTATCATCATACTTATGCAATGTATCACCTGTGCAGAGTATGGAAATACAGATCTTGTGGCAATTTTTCAGGTCTGGTATGAAGGATGTTAAAATCTGATCATAGCTTTAGATCAGTGTTAATCTCTAAGATTATTAGGACTCTAGTTGATGGGGTTCATCCCATAGCCTGCTTAAAAGTACAGATTTTTCTCTATAATGTCCATAAACTACTAGGTTTACAGTTGTCAGTCTTTTGGTCTCTCTATGCTCCGCTTTTCTGTCTTGTTGTTGCCCTCATGGCAAATGGCAGACCTACAAGCCTGTTTTTTTAGATCTCTCTTTCTGTTAAAAGGGAGTTCTTCTTCCCAACTATCATTATGTGTTTGCTTACAAAGCATCATCTGCTCATTAAAGTAATATTGTGGAGTCTTATAATAGAAAGTGGCTTGAAACAACTGATGTTGTGAACTGTCCATCCACCCATTTTCCACCACTTATCCAACTTATCCAATTCAGGGTCAAAGGAGGACTTGAGCCTATCCCAGGTAACATAAGACAGGAGGTAGGGTACATCTTGGACAGGTTCCCAGTTTGCAGCAGGGCTAATACAGAGAGACAGACAACATTTCACATTCACACCTATGGACAATTTAAAATCACCAATTAACATAAACCCAATAACTGCATGCCAGGGTACCCAGGGAGAACCCACGCAAGCACAGAGAGAACATGCAAACTCCACACAGATGGTGGATTGTAACTCAGGACCTTCTTGCTGTGAGGCAACAGTGCTAAACACCACACTACTGTGCTGCCTCCTGTTAGGAACAAGTGCTTTATAAATAAAACTGAGTGTAATTAGTGTGTCTGAGTATCAACAACAGATAATTTCTCTGTTTTTAATCACAATCTTTTATTCAATAGAAGCCCAAAAACACATAGCAATGACACATCTGAACAGCTATAAATTTCACTTGAAATATACATCACATTTGCTGTATTTGCATGTAAAATCCTCTTTAATCAGCCTTTTTTTTTTTTTATTCCATTGCTTCTATTAGTTTACATTATTCATTACCTCCACTCCATTACACTCACACTCTTTGTGCCACTAATATGAATTTTCTTTCTTTGTACATAATGAAAAAGTGGCTGGAAAACACCCACAATCCATCAGTGCGATTGTCTACTACAGTAAACTGATCCCATTACTGTGAGTTATTTTATTGTATTAGAGTATTCAATTGTATTAATGAATATTGTCAGCAATGTACTGATTTTTAGTCACCAGTTTTTGGCTTTATAGACATGGCAACCAGAAAATGTATAAACAATACATACATAATAATACATCAATACTTAGACACACTACCACTAAAGCAGAAGCTGTGCTCAAACTTATTCTTTAAAGTTTGCTTTAAGTTTTTAAATTGTACCTAACAATTGCATCTCACTCCATCTCACTCTCTAAAACGATGCAGGGTGTTTTAGAATTAAAGGTGGTGTTGCAATTGCAAAGGCCAAAGACACAGTGTCTCCTGTCTCATCTGATATACTCTAGCATTTATTTTACACCCAATAGCCCTGGTAACAACATATGCTGCTATAAACCATGGATTTACCAACATCGCAGCTCTTGCAAAGAGAAAATAAATACATACACTGGATAAGGCAAAATAAAACACGTACAAATTAACGGACTGTTACATGGAATGGCTGTTTACATGTTAACTTATTCTGTGCCCAGATTCCTCAGATCAGAGAATCAGTTCCTATTAAAAGGGCTTAAAACAAATGTGGAACAGACTTTTATACTTTCTCCTTACTATCAGATCAGCTGTGTCAAATCCACAGTCTAAAAAGCTTTTAAAAGCCGACTTGTACAGACTGATATTTGCATAATGTGTTAAAAGGTCTTTTTTAAAGTTTAAATGTGGCCCTATCTTTGAATAATATTGCTCTTTTTCTCTTTTTTTCTCTTGTGTATTTTCTATTTTTCTTTTTGGTGATTTTTGCAAAACACCTTGTATCTCCAGTTCACAAAGGCGCAATGGAAATACACACATCACATGAACACAAAAACAAATGCAATAAGCATATGTCCAAAAATGTCGGACGTTTTAGCTTAAAGGGAGGCTACATGTTTACAGAAAAGCATAGAGGTGCCAAAGCATGGCATTTACTTTGAGAAAAGGCAAGCAAGCTGTTTTTTGTTCTGTTCCCTTTTTAAAAAAACAAAACAAAACAAAACTTATAAACGGTACACAAATGAAATCACAACAGACTTCTACGCAAAGCAAATACAGATGTTGGATTCAATCATCACAATTTATCCACTTAAGTAAGAAAGCAGAAATGAGCAGTAGTTGGAAATGAAAATATTTGATGAATTACTGCACTGTTTGATTAAAGCTATTGTAGAGAGGACCCTATAATGCCCAAATAAACCCCTCACATTTGCTACCTGCAGGAAATCACATCCACTGAATTAAATAAGTCCTAAGAGGCTTTTTTGGTTCTGATAGGTAAATACATTCTTCAGTGTTACATGACCAACATAAAATCAAAGGAGTAAGGTGTAAATGTTTTATATAGGAGCTGTGTTGATTATAGCTGGAAAGGCACTTATGTCAGGTGGCTGAAAAGAACAACACAGGTCTTGGTAAACAAAAATGTTGTGATTTTTTTTTCACCAATATGTTATAATGGACATAGAATGAGTGTGTGTGGTAGTCCTATAATAGTTGACGAAAATGACTTTTACCCACAGAAAAGCATCAATTTTGCCACTTTGATCACTTAATCCAACTTCAGCTTGCTCATCTGTAGTCTTAAAATGTTTTTCCTTCTCAGTTCATCTGTGAGTTTGTCTGCTACTCCTCATGTGGCACTAATTAACCAGAGGAGGAGCTGGTGGTCAGGGCAGTGATTGTGGGAGGTTCAGCTGCAGTTACGACAGAGTTTAGCATTGCGGCTGCTGTGGTAGTGACCAGTCCGGTTCCTGGGTAAGTGGACTGAAACTTACATGTAGGGGTGGAGGGGTGCAGGTCTGCTGCAGTGTGAGTTGTTGTTGAGCCCGGCGGGTGAGGTGAGATCTTCAGAGAGAAAAAGAACAAAAGAAAGACCAAGATGGGAACATGAAAAAGGGGAAGACAATAGAGAAATTACAAAAAAAGAGCCATGACATGAATACGCTCAACAAAGATGTTTTGACCTTTGAATGGATGTTTGATCTTTTGTTTTTTGTAAGTGGGGTTTAATTTACTCAACCAAAGGAACATCTCTAAGACTGTGATAATAAAAAGATCAGTGGGTTTTTACTTATTCAAACTAAATATATTTTTTGTTTGTAAAATGGCCAATATCATGAAAATATATAGATATGTCAAGCAACGCAGACCGATTGTGCATAGTTACCACTTAGAGGCCCATTATGAACCACGAAAACTGCTTAAAGACTAAAACTGAAAGCAATTTATTTTTTCACAATTGTCATCATTGAGTCATATGACACATCAGATGTGCTGTTTTCATCATCATCATTTGTATGAGGCATAAAACTCTATAAACACCACCTTTCAGTCAGAGGGACTCTGAATCTGTCATGGTTTTGGTTTATTGTCACGTATTTATTCACCTTTGGTCCGAGGAATAGTTTTAAACATGCTTTCTTTTGTTTTCCAGTTTTAACCATTTACCTTTGTTTCTTATGTTTCCTTTTCCAAGTCTCCCTTTATTTTGTCTCCGTGTATTTTGCTTTCATACCTATTAGTCTCATGTTTTTTCCTCTATTGGATAAAAGGGACCTACACAAAGTGCATCCTTAAATTCTGTGACTTATGGAGAAAGTTGGAGTTATGTAACCTTGAAAGCTGATTAAGCACTGGAAGAGTCTCATCAGAGCCACTCTGTCGTCTAATGCACCTCACTGTTCTTGTACTAGTTATCTAAATGGACACCATGAAGCGCCACACTGCACAGACTGAGTCAGAGCTTTTTTCTTCCCTGCTTTCCCTCCTCTAAACCTAATTTCTTTCGCTGGCACTTTCAGGATTTTCTCTAATCATTGCCTCCACATTAATTCACAAACCTTCTTCAATTAGCTGCTCTCACCCACAAACACACACACCTGCCTGCTGATTAATACAGAAGTGATGCACTTATGATTCAGAGAGTTGCAAATTTTTTGTGTATGTATGTGTATTTCTGTATGTCTAATTAGCGGGTTCTCGTTATAGCCAAACACATCTCCACTGTTCTTATGATATTAGTGAAACAAAAATAAAACATGCCTTTCTTTTGATTTAGTGCTGCACTAAATAGATTTAAATCTCTCTGTTCTTGTTTTATTTTTCCTCATCTCTTAAATTCCCATGTTTGCAGTAAATACCATCACCTCAGCTCCACATGAGCACACACACGGGTTACCTGGCTGCTCTGGGGATCGTGATAGACCTGGTTACGTGGGGACAGCAGGATGCAGTCTTGTGCTGTGGTTTTTTCAGTGCGCGGGGCACTGGGGTCACCATCATCTACACCATTGGCAATGCACCTCATGGTCCTCACACACAGCACCTGAAGGTTCATCACAATATTAGCACTTTTATTTTCTTTAGAGGGTTGGTATACATCAGACTTTTCTGCAAAACAACACAACATACTGTAGAAGGTGTATGGACTAGAAAATAATAGTACTCTGGATCCAGGATTGTAATACACATGAAATAAAAATGTTACCTTCTATAACCAGAACAATAATACTCCTAAAGATGAGTCTCAACCATAGGGATAAAAACCATGCTTTGCAGCAGTCCTTGATAGCACCACTGGATGGTACAGGCTCTCATAAATTAACCAAAAAGTGAACCATACTACAGATTTTTTTCTACTTACACATATTGTACTAAAACATGCTTTTCATTTTTTGTCTGTATTCAATTCATACTGAGTTTGGCCTGATGGCTTAACTGTTTAATACCTGTGGGAGACAGAGTTTAACTAATCCTGCAACAAAACATTTTAAGGAACATGGTCACATAATTTGTAGTCTAGGCTTCCAAGGCAGTGAGAAAGCAAATTGCAATAGGCAAGGTAATAGTGAAAAACAACAACAACATTTCCTCAGTGTCAGCAACTGTTGTTAGGAAACAGAGAGACAAAAAAGCAGGACAGTCAACCTCTTTCTGTTCATACAGTATAAAGGTGTCCATACCAACTCCATGCGCAGACTCTCCAACATGTAACACCTGTTACCCACCAAGCCTTTATCCTTTTCCAAGCCAAAAGGAATGAGAACAAAGTGAAAACACTGAAATTAAACCAAATTATTTTCTTATTTTTGTTTCTAAATTAAAGCAATACTTTTATTAATAACGTTGTTATTTTTTACTGATAGTCTGAACTATCAAAATCATTCTAGTTTTGTGAAATTAGTAATGTATATTCTTTAATTTCTCTAAGGTTTTAGAGAAGGGGTGTACAATAATCCTAGCTGACAAGCATGTGATTTGTTTTTCTCCTGTCATCACTCTGCAGCCGTTTTTGTATTAATGTACATTCTTTAACCTTTTTTATCTGTTCTGCCTCAGTTCTTGTCGGTACTTGGATTAGCTTTGGAGAATTTGGCAATATGAGAGCATCCAAAACATGAAAAGATTGTATTTTTATTTATTGTTGAACTCGGATTGATTAGATATTTTCACAGCTTTTCAGTTGTTATGACCTGGTTTTAAATGGAGTCTGGCTGCCAGAAGAAATATTGATCATTTGTAAGATTTTCATGTACTGCTGCTGCTGAAAAATGTATACTCAGAAAGATCTTTGTTTATGAAAGAAATCAGGTACTGCTTATTTAATTATGTAGATGACTTTAGCTTTGATATTTTTTTTAGTTTTTTCTGATGATAGATATCTATCTGGATAACACATTAGTTGCCAGTTGTGCTCCAGAGTGATGGTTGCTGAAAAAACTATTTTAATAAAATTAATGATTTTTAAACTATTGTTTTTTACAAATCGTGGGAGAAACATTTCTGATGAATTTAAAGGCAAATTTATCTTTTTTCTTTAAAAAAGTGTGGACATGTTTTAGTAACCACAGTTTTGAGCAGTGTTTAACGGGTACCTGCTGTGATTGGTAGATGAAAAATGGTATGAAAACATAATTTAAAGTAAAGTGAAACTACAATAGATAGAGCCCTAAAATATGCTTATATTTTTCATTTAGATGTCATCACATGCTGTGAATCATGGTGGAACAAACTCTTTTTCATTTTTGCAGTACAGTAGTGATGGTGCAGTGTTTCAAACTAATGCAGTTTATAGAAATTGATGCTGCCTTCAGAAAATTGCTGCACACAACCGTTAACAATCACAATGACTTCAGATCAGATAAGAAAAGATGCAAGATGCTAATTAGCAAGCTTTAACAGTGTTGCTCTGTGACTTTTTCTTTTTCTTTTGAAAAAAGTCAACTGCTTTAAGTCTTTATGACAAGCTAAGCAAATCAGTTCCAGCAATTACTTAATTATTATTTCATTGACAGGCATGAAAGTCTTATTAATCTTCTGTCCTCTCGCCTCACAGCAAGTAAACACAAAAAACTAAAATTCACAAACTTTTTCTTACAGTTTTACAAGAATATTTTTTATGGTGAGAATAAATTCAACGTACTTTTCTGAAGCTCTGTTTGAAGTTGTCTGATAGGAAACCATAGAGAAACGGATTGGCACATGAGTTGGCATAAGACAAGATAACAGCAAAGAAGTAGATGCCAGCAGTGGCACTGGACTCTGGGATGATGACCACCAGATTGACCATATTTATGATGAAGAATGGCAGCCAGCAGAGCACAAACACCACCACAATCACCACTACCATCCGTGTCACTTTGCGCTCTGAGCGTCGGCGTTTAGAGAAACCAACCCGTGCCCCAGAGGACTTCACCTGCAAAATAACAATAAAAAGATTTGAATCATAATGATGAGGATGGAAATATTGCCTTCCTGTTGACTGAGAAAAAGAATATAAATGTAAAAATTGGCTTTTTAATCAGTTTCATGAACATAAATATCTACCTTGATGACAATAAGAAGATAACAGAGGCAAATGATGAGCAGTGGTCCAAAGAAACCCACTGTGGCAGTGTAGAGAATGAAGGCTGTCGACCACACATCCTTCGGCTCTGGCCAGATCATGTTGCAGGAGTTAAATGTATCCTAAAGAAAAATGAATATGGACCAAATACAGCAAATTCAAAATTGAATCATAATCTGTCAGACAGTTAACAACAAACTCTGGAAGTTAATCCACTTCTTAATTTTTTTCTATTTTAAAACTTTCATGTTTTCTTTGTAAGTGTTTGCAACACTTATTTTTCTATGCACAAACTGTTCATTAACTCCGGCTAACTGCTGGGTACTCTTTCCATCACACCCCTTTATGGTTAAATATCAATCATCATCTTCGTCTTCTTCTTCTTCTTCATCCTCCTCCTTTAGGGGTCACTACACCTGCCCACATTTCACCCTATCCCTCTCGCATCCTCTTCTGTCACACCAGCCCTCTGCATGTCCTCCTTCTCTATATCCATGAATCTTGTCTGTGGTCTTCCTCTTTACTTCCTGCCTGGCAGCTACCTGTTTAACATCCTTTGTCCATTATATCCACTATCCCTCCTTTGCACATTACCGGACATTTTAATCTTTGCCTCTCTTTGTCTTCAAAATGCTCAACCGGAGCTGTCCCTGAGCTTAAAAATGTCTGCTCATTTATAATCTTGTTGCAAAAACACTTTTCTTTTTCATAAACTTTACACAAGTGCATCTTTGAAACTACACCTGTATTCATGTCTGTGGAATAAACAGCCTCCATGTCAACTGACATGTTGTAAGTGGTTTTATTTTCATTGTATTGCAATGAAGGCACTTTTGACTGCCCATTTCCAGCATTTAGACCTAGCATCACACTTTCAGTTTGGTGGTACCACTTCACTAGCATTTCACTTGGCTGCCTTGCCTCATCAGATACTTTTAGACCATGAACAAATGTTCTTGGTGTCTTCAGTTAATTTTGATTGATCATTTTGAAGTAGGAGAAGATTCTCTCAGAAGGGAGGTTAAGTTTGCACGTGGGTCTTTAGCTTGCTTGGAACCAAATCTGCATTAGCCAGCTTCTCATGACAGATGATACATGTGGGCTGCTGACAACATCAATTTAACAGCATTAAGACAGTTTACTTTTGAGATACTGTATGGTGGTTTGAACCACATCAGAAAGGAATTAGTTTTCTTACTTGTTGACCTCCATGCTGTCAGGGCATACCTTAGGCTGTCATACTTCTCACTATCTGGTAACACATGCGAGGTGCACCAACAGACATGTTTCTTCAAAGAATTTTTAGGATATTAAATTTACTTCTCAGTGAGTGTACGGAACAGACTGACATAGTAATATAACAATTCATTCAACTTGAAGTGCAGTTCTATATTGCATAATAATAATAACATATGGTTTTGGAAAAAAAAAATGATGGGACACTTGGACTTGTCTCATGGTGCACTGGTCGCACCATTTGGGAACCACTTGATTTGATTACCTCCATCAAATTCCTCTTTTTTGTTTGTTTGTTTTGTTATACTGCAATTAGAATCATTGCTAAAGGGAAATGCACTGCACTGCATTGTGTGAATGAATATTTGAAAGATTTAGCTTAGCTTAGCACAAATACGAAAATACCAGGGAGTGAGCTAGAACTCCAAGAAGTCTCCAAAAGAATAGTCCAACACAATATTAAATAAATGTTGGGGTTTTTCCTTTAACACACTGTCGTGAAGATCAAACACCCCAAATTTATTTTAAATAATACCATTAGCAGTGCTGAAAGTTCAGGTTTTTAACATGTTTCACAAAATCTCAAATTATTCCAGAGATTTTACTCTTGTAGAGTTTTTGTTTTACTGTTAACACTTGTCGTTTATTGCTGTCCCTTCTTGAATGGATTACTTTCGTTCAAAGATTGTAGAGGAACGTAGTTATTAATCTGTAACAACTACCAATATGGCCATTAAATCATTGCTTAATTCTCGCTTTAGGAGCGGTCATATTACCATGCTTCGGTGTCATATCTGAAGTTTTGACTGCCACAGGACTGAATTATGTACCTGCACATCAGAGAAGATGACCACTGGCAGGACCACCAGAAAGGAAACGGCCCACACAGCTGCGCTCACTACCTTCGCTACGCGGGGGTGTCTCCACTTGGTGCTGCGGATTGGATGAACCACAGCCAGGTAACGGTCGATGGACATTACTGTGAGACAGAAGATAGACGTAAACTGGTTCATGGAGTCTGCAGTCATGACCACGCGGCACAGGAAGGAGCCAAAGGGCCAATAGGAGAGTACATTCTGTGTGGTAAGGAAGGGGAGCCCGACGATGTACAGCTCATCGGCCACAGCCAGGTTCAAGATGTAGATATTGGTGACTGTTTTCATTTTGGCATAGCGCAGCACCACATAGATCGCCAAAGTGTTGCCAGTCAGACCCACCACGAAGACTGTGAGGGAGATTACTGCGGTCATCAGAGTGCTGCTGCCCTGAAAGGGGACACTCTGAGTGGAAATGTTGGAAGAGATGTTGAAAAGGCGAGGATAAGGGAAAAGGATAGGTGAGGATGTAGATGAGTTGAGCTCGGATGAAAAGGGATACCAGAGGTTTTGGTCCTGTTGCTCCATTGTTCACGGTCCATATAGTGATTTGATTCGAGTGATTTAGAAGAAACTCCTCCCTCCTTCTTCTTTCCCCATGCTTTTGAGACAAAAGCAGCCACCAGGCTTTAAAATGTGAAGTAAAGCGATGAAAAAGTGATTTTGAACTATAAAAAAGCAACAGTCAAGTTTGTCTCAACCAACAGTCCGTGCACAAGAAAGACCAAGAATCACTACATTAAACTGTGGGCTGACCTCCTGAAGCTTTGCGCTCCCCGAGCGAACTTCAGTGAGGCAGGTGTGCTTCCATTCCACATCCAAGCATATCATACACGTAGCTTCACAGTAGTGTAGTCGTGTTAGGAATTAGACTGTAAGCCGCTGAGTCACAGATGATGATGTGCCGTATTTGTCAGCTCTATCTTTGCCTTTTTTATAGCTCTGACTGTTAACGTCTCTTTTGATCTGACTTTGGAACCACTCACAAGTCATCCGCCGTGTAGTGCGTCAAGCTGGGAATAGTGCCACCGCTTTTACGCAAGGCACATCTTCTTGACTACAAGATCTAGAATTATGAATGTGTCATTAATGAATGTGTGTGCTAGAGGTTGAATATCTTGAGCCTTTGTTTGAAGGCTCGATGCGTTTGGAGGAGAACATTTTTTAAATCGAGCAGAGTAACGATTTATGCAGAGATCAAGACAAGAACGGGCTTACAATGTCGAGAAGAGGAACAGTCAGTCTCTCTGTAATCACATTCAAATAATCAGTCCCCCGAACAAAGTCACTTCTGTTTTCCTGTTTTCTGTTTTTGTCCAATATTGATTGAAAGTCGTTTTCCAGCTCTCTGCGCTGTTCGCTGTCTGAGGTCCTGAGCAGAATGTACTGGCAAGCAGCTCCGCGCTTTTTCTTCAACTTTCTGCCCACACAGCTCTGCTGTTTCCTTGATAGCATTTATAAAGAAAGAAAGAGAGAGAGAGAGAGAGAGAGAGAGTGTGTGGGGGGGGTTAATACACAGACTACTACCTTTCAATATAATACAAAATAATATTTAAGCAGCATTTTTAGTTGAGGATGGTAAATGCAGGTCGTTTCTATTGTTTAGTTGCTAAAATGGATGAAAGTACTTCTTACACCACAGTTCAAAGATGATCCTTCTGCACAGTGTGCAAGACTGTTGTCATTAAGATATTCTTCATTATTATAATTTTAGTTCCTTGTTTATTCATTTATTATGCATCAACACACAAATAGGAACTAGTGAACTGCACTTCCACATTTATCTTCGAAACACCTTTTGCTGTCATTATTTCAGTCTAGAACATCATCCTGGGTTTTTGGGCATAAAATGAGTGATGAAAAGTTTTGTGTAATTTTGTCGGTCCAACATTGTCAGCAGCCAAATGTCAAATCAAACTGAGGGGGTACACAGTGGTTATAGCAGCCTGTTTGACAATGACCAGCTGTTAGACGGCAGCTGAACCACATTCAGCTCATCGTAGTCCTCATTATGATAAATGTAACAAAGAGACGGCTAAAAAAATGTTCCGTTTCAAAATCACTCAATTACACAACACAACAAAATTGCAGATGTAATTTTCATGCAATGAAACAAAAAAAAAAAACCCAAAACAATTATATATATTCATGATGAAAACTTGAATATGAGTTTGACAATCTGTAAACCTGAGAAAAGAAACGTGTGCTGAGGTTTCACCTCAGATTCACCTGTAGAAAAACAGCAGATACTTGTCTCCAGATGACAGCGGGGTTCACAGACTGCACTGGGTTTTGTCTTATATTGTCCCCAGTGTTAGTGATGCTCTGTAAAAGGGTATCGGTGCTGTTCTGGGTGGTTTCAGTCAACAGTTGCAGAATCTTCCAACTATGCACGCCTCACACTAAATATGATGCTTCCAATTAACACAAACCTCTTAAGTTTCTTGTAAAAATAAGTAATTTTTGAGCTTGATCTTGATTTTAAGTCTATTGTACTAATCACATGTTAAATATTAGGAGTCTCTGCTCTCTGTAGTCCTTCTAAGGATGACTGTACCACAAAGAGGCCAAAAACCTATCCATTGACTACATTTGTTTTTGCCTTCTCTTCTTGTAATACACAGAGAGGTCAAAGGTACACATTTTATGCAAGCTTTAAAGTAACATGTTTGATGACAAGCTTTTGACTTCAAAACATTGGGCTGAATATTAAATTAGTCTTTTAGATGTCAGCATGACATAGTGCTGAGTGCAATTTAAAAACACACACTGAAAGTGGCTCTGTAGATTGCCCACAAAGAATTTTGATATCCCTCAGAAAGCTTCTAGGGTATAAGGGTGATTTTAAAAAATAATGAATGAAATCAGAACTCACAGATTTCAGAAAATTGGAGATGTTCTCTTTCTCACAATTTCCTGAGCATTTCACACTCAGTATGAACCTAGAAATACCTGAAAGTTCTATAAGCATACAAGTAAATGCACATTAGAGACTGCTTTAGACTATTGTTAGACAGTGAAAAGAAAATGAAAAATGAAAACTACTCAGTGGTACATCAGACAGTATTGAAGGTTATTAACAATTCTTTTTTTTATCTTTATTTCCCTATCCCCTTTTTTAAATATTTTTTTAAACAATTCTACAGGAGTTGCTATTGAATGGCATTAATAGCATAAGCACACCGGTACAAAATAGATTTTTCTTGGATTAGTAAGGATGAGATTTAAGATTTTCTGTAGCAGGCTGACTGAGCATAATAGTTTGAAAGCTCCACTATTTCATCTAGCTGCATATAGAAGATTAAGAATTATTTGGAGGTTAAGAATTATTAACTTCTGACAACTAACAATGTGCAGATTTGTAGTGCTAAAATTAAAGTTTCCTTTTATTTCTAATACACAGACAGTAAACAAACAGTACTGTGCAGTCCTGTACTGTTTTTTTTTCTATTTTGTTTGGAAAATGGGAAATAGGTGCGGCAGTTTGTTGAAACATGTGCACACATACACAGAACTACAAATAAATAAGGCAAGAACAGAGTTTGTACAGTTATAACGAACTTGAAAATAGCATGACCACCTTCATTCTTCATTACAGCCTGACCTCTCTTAGACAAACTTTCTTGTGTAATTTCTTTGAGTAGCCTTCAGGAATAGTTCTCCAGACTTCTTGAAGGACATTCCAGGACTGACTGTGGTCCATTGTGAGTTTTTATATTCAGGTATGCGTCCACTACATTGGTATTGTGTTTGGGATCGTCGCCATGCTGAAAAATTAAGCTGTTCCCAATCAGACGCTTTCCAGATGGTACTGTATGGTGAATTAAGATTTGATGGTACTTTTCTGAGCTCCTCTGAGCAAATTGATGACAATTTGGAACACAAATTTCATGTTTGGACCTGCTGCCGCTGATTTTCAGTGCAGTTCTTGTGTAATTTGGTAATCATCAGCTTTTTCTCCCTGTTTATCTTCCTTAAAATGGCTTATTGACAGTCACACTTCCACCGAGACCATTTCTAATGAGGCTTTGGTGAACTGTAATTGGATTAACTGAAGGGTCAGATGCATGTCTGTTTCTCAACGATATAACTTTCAGATCTGCCATCGATTCTGGAGCGTGGAAAGAAAGCTTTGCTGCACACTGTGCTGAGATATGCCAAGTTTTAGGATAAAAGCTCTTTAAGAATCACCTTGTCCATCCAAAAATACAGTTTTTTGCCTGTCAAACTGTGTTACGTTTGGCACTTTTGTTTCAATTCAACAAAAGAAATGGGAACAAATTTTATGTTTTTGTGACAGGTTGCTAGTAACAAAGTGCCTAAAGATGCCACTTAACAGAAAACAATGGGCCAATTTTATGTGTAGTAACAATACTAGTTCATCCCTTGTGTAGCTTTTTTATGCTTGAATGATTCACTGGTTAGTGTTAAGTGGTTTAACAAAAAATGAAACATTCCTCTGAACAATTGGACTGAAAATGAGTGGAAAAAAACAGCCAATATGCAAAGAAAAATGTTGACAGCCTGAAAAACGTTTGCTTAAGACCACTTTTTACAAGAGAGTCTGGCTCCTTAGAGGCAAAATATAAAGAAATAAGGTGAGGCTCAATGCTTTTGCACAAGTACTGTGTATAGGGAAAGCTGAAAAACCAAGGAGACCAGTCAATAGTGTAGTGTGTTACTGAAAGATAAGTCAAAAATAGACCACATGATCATCACACTGAAAAAGATTTCCTGATGAGCTTATCAGTGATGACAAACATGATGACCAAACCTCTTCATGTGTGAAGAAAAATCTTTAAGTGAGGTGTTATCAGATGGAAAAAGGGCTGCATGACATTTTTGTGTATTTGGCCTTATATCTAAACAGTAAAGGATTTTTATTTCTTGTGTGGCTGACTACAAGTTTATTTGCAAACAAGAAGCTATTTTGTAGTATTACAAGCGTTTTTTCAGTCATTTTAAGAATAATTTATTTTTGACATTTTGCCATCAAGAATAAATTATTCTTATTAAGCAGAACAGTGGAGACATACAGGATATTAGATATCAAAAAGTGGGCTGTCATCAAACCAGGGATATTGCCTGTCAAAACACCCAGTCTAATGTGTTCTGGCCCTTTTGTCACATTACACCTGCTCCTGGAAAAAAACAAAGCGTGATATGGCAGACAGGTGAAAGTGGGATGAACCATCCATGTGTGTGAGAGAAGTTAGTTAAATTCAAGAGAAAAAGAGGCTGCTGGCGTCAGTGACAGTGAACAATATGGCTGCTTAAAAATACATGGGGAAACAAATAAATAAAATGAGCCTGTGGATTACACAATATTTTTGCTTTAGGGACTCCAATCGCTTTTCTTTCCAAGCTCCTTAAGGTAATATGACCTGGATGACTGAGAACCTACACAGTTTCGAGGAATCAAAAATATTTCTTACAACTGTTAGTCTAAGGAGCTTGGAAAGAAAAGCGTCTGGACTTCTCTAAGTTTCTTGAAAACGTTTCACCTCTCATCCGAGAAGCTTCTTCAGTTCTAAGAGCAAATGGTGGAGAGTCCCAGAATTTAAAGCCTTGTGGGAGGGTCTCCCAATCAGCCAAGGTTTCGCGTGAACCCATTGTGAGACCTATCCCCATTCTATCATGTGATTACCTGAGGTCAAACGGCCCAGGATGTGAGTGGGCATTAAGGCATCTGGGAAGGGATCTCAAAACTGGATTATAGATAGCAGACAGTTGGTGTCATAAACCACCTCCTCTGTTCAAGGATGGTCGTTCACAGTGGACATAGATGGCTTCTTTCACTCCTCGTTCAAACCATCTGTCTTCTCTGTCCAAAATGTGAACATCAGCATCTTCAAAAGAGTGACCGTTGTCCTTTAAATGCAGGATCCAACTTGAGCATGCTCTCTATATTATTGTTGATATAATAATGTGCTGCAGTCTGTCCTGCTACACAATAAAACTCTGAATGTCACAGTTTGAGACCCTGAGAGTTTTTCTGTGTGACTGCATGAGACTGTGGAGTCCTTTGAGAATGCTTTGTGGTTCATGGCCAAAGAAATAAAGCACACAAACAATTATTTATTTCTTTTTCTATATTTAGACTCCTTTAGCTTCTGAAACATGGCTGCAAGTCTTCTGAGTATCCATTGGGCAAGAATGAGCTGCAGTTTCAAAAGATGCCTTTAACATGATACAAGAAAAATGTGCAAAAAGAACACTGCAACAGCAACACTGTTGCTGTCTGGTTGCACCCAAGGCACTTCAAAGCCCTTTTTGATGATGCAGCGTGAGTGTGGTGTGAGCTTTGTAAGATGGCTCACCAGAAAGATTTCCAAAGGAGCCATGCAACCATTCCTGGACAATTCTTCAAATGACAGTAGAAAATAGTACATTATGTCTAGATGTTATATTGTCACAGATCGTAACTCTAAAGTTCATAGTAATTTGTGCGTGTCAGTGAATTATTATCACTTCATTTATTGTATAACATGATAAAAAAAAAATTTAATGTAGAAGATGTCAGAGCTGCCTCTGTATGAATCCACTTAAAAAGCTTTGTCATTCTATTTTGTCTGTATCTGTAAATGTCAGTCACCTGAAAATGATTTAATAGACAAGCTGTTAGTCTCTTTCTCCCTGAACAAACCCAAACAAGGCCAGCCAGACATACCACAAGCTTTATATGTCTCTCTGACTGATAATGTTTGTCTGTGACTTCCAGTACTCTCTAAGTCTGTTACCTCTTTTTCTACGTATTCCTTCCTTCTCTGCAGGGAACATAAGGAGCTTATTATCCCCGACTACCTGATTCTGTTGCAGTTTTTAGTTAATAAATGTATCTAGGTAAAGAGGGGAGAATATCTATCCATCTCCACAACAATCCCCTGGAGTGAAGCTTTCACACAGCCCGAGGGCTGACCTTACCAGCCTGTCAATGGACATTAATATCCTGTGAGCAACGTGCATGTGAGAGGGATAAAATAAAACTGGGAATCTGCACAGAGAAAAAGACAATGCAAACAAAGCAAGCAGCTTTGTACTGGCCTATAAAAGATGCTGGAGTTCAAACATATTGATGATTCGAATGCAGCTTCTTTTTCATAACAAATTTAAAATGCCTCCAAACAGATTTATGAAAATTCTGATGTAAAATTGTACTTTGAAAAAGAAAAGGTTAGCTGTGGTGGCATGTTTGAGCTGGAGAGATTTATGAATAGGTCTGCGGGCAGGAAATAGATTATATTAGTTGTGAGTCCCAGCGTTTTCTATACAAAACCTTGCAATCTTTTAAAACTCTCATTGAAGGGCAAGGACTTTTTCAGCTCGCCCAAGCCAGAAAAGGACTAGCAAGGTCGAATCCATCAAATCACAACTTGTCACTTTTACTCTTATCTTTGTGCTGAATAATATATTAATCATTGAACTAATGTTTTGGTAGCTGGACTGTGTGTGCTTTAGACAGAGGCTACAGGTTTCCACTATTTATGTTTAATTAAGATGAAGTTGACGGCTGACCATAACTTCATGTTTAAAATACAGTACTGTGCAAAGGTCTTGAGCTGCTCCTCATGTTTTATACTTTGTTTCCAAGGAGCCAGACTTTCCTGTAATTTTCTTAAAGTGGTTTAAAGCGATTGTTCTCGGGGCTTTCTGGAGGTCTTTTAAAGTTTTTGTTGGACATTGGTTGATTTTTCTCTTATTTTCAGTCCAGTGTTTATACCCAACCACCGTCAGAGGAATGTTTTGTTTTTTGTTAAAGTCACTTCACAGTGACCAATCAGTCATCCAAATATAAATAAAGGCACCAAACTCAAGGGATGAATCCATTGTTGTATTTTTAGGCACTTTGTTGCCAACAGCTTGTCCCAAAAATACAATCTGTTGATATTTCTAAAAATGCTTCAAAATGCTGAAAGCTTCACATGATGAACAGTGTGTACCTAAAAACTTTGAGGAAACTGGTCAATTCATGAGAAACAAAGAGGTGACAAACCTAAAGCTATCTGCAGCAGATGAGAAGTATGTAATGTCATTAAAACTGGAAAAAAAATAAATCCAATTTAACAAACGACCTGAGAGATGCATCTGGCCCTTCAGTTAATCCAACTGCTGTTCACCAAGCATCATCAGAAATGGTCTCTGTGGAAGGGTGTAGGTAAAGAAGCCATTCTTACGGAAGCCAAACAGAAGGAAAAAGCTGATTTTGTCAAGATTGATGGAATTATAAACACAGAAAAGCACCATCAGATTTTGATCCAACATGCAGGAAAGGATCTCTATGTCAAGACTTTATTTTTCACTAAGACAATAATCCCAAACACACTGCCAATGCAGTAAATGCATACCTGGACAGAAAAAACACAGAATGGAATACTATCAGTTAGGGATGTAAGAAAATATCGATACAACGAAATATCGCGATATTTCGTGCAATGATACTGAATCGATATTCAAAATCAGTGTTATCGATTTTTTTTAAATGAAAAATTACATGCACTTAGTGTTTTTACTTTTGTATGTTGCAATTCAAACTCCGGCCACTGGTTTGCAGTTTTTACCGCCTTTACTTTGACGTAAAAACAAGGTCTCGCGATAACTGTAGAAGCGTCTAGTTTGCCAAAACCAACGAAGTAGAACAGTGGATGTGTAGCCAATTGTGCTAGCTAACTGATGACTGGAGAGGAGAGGATACAGCCGGCCCCCGCAGCTTTCAAAGCTGATGTGTGGACTTATTTTGGATTTAGGACAAAAGAAGGCGGTAAAGACTATGACAAGAGCTATGCGGTCTGTAAAATCTGCACCGCCAGAGTCAAATATTCCGGTAACACAACAAATTTACGAACACACGTGTCTAGACACCATAGCGACGTAGCATCAAATGCTAATTTTGTATCGCCAGATTCTTGCCAATACACACCCCTAATAACCACTGAGAAAACACTAAACATGTAAAATCTCTGATATGAGAATGTTTGACATTTTGGTTGAGTCTCATAAGCACTTTTATTTAGATGAGTAAATTCCTTTTTTCAGGTTGTACTAAAAGTGTTCCATTGATGGACACTGCAGAGCTGTACTTTATTTTAATAGCACTTTACATTGTTTGTTAATGTTTACTTGGATGGATTCTTCAAGCAATTTCATTTTTGATCTATATTTGTTTATGTTAAGGTCACATAAAAAGTGCTTTGTTTTGATGCTCCATAGAGCAGTTTTTGGATAAGTATTTTACAATCATAGTACTTAGAAAGACCTCAGTGTTACATGTTTACTTTTTTCATGTTAAAAAAAATACTTGATATTTCAGTAAAGTAGTTTTTGTTTGTTTATTTGACATGACTTCTAATAAGGCAGATGTTAATTTCTCCATTCATTTTGAACTTAGAGAGAGTGTTTTTGTTTCAGATGTTTCATGTCAAGCATTTAACAGTTTGGACTGTTTACTGTGAGTTTTCCTAATTAAATTCAGTCCTACTAAACACAAATATCGTCTGGCTTTTAGTATCGCAATGTATCGTATCGTCTACCCTGTATTATGATACATAGTGTATCGTCTACCCTGTATTATGATACATATCGTATCGCCAGATTCTTGCCAATACACACCCCTAATATATATATATATATATATATATATATATATATATTTAAGTAGGTCATTAAAAAAAAGTGAGT
>VVHJ01037616.1:0-15794 GCA_015107715.1 Tylochromis polylepis
TTACGTATGCTGGTAAATAGACGTCAGTGAAGAGGGTTTACAAAGGGGTTATATATAAAATGTAAAAATGACCTGTTTTTCAAGTATCTTTATAACTCTGTTACTTCCATTGTAACCAATCTGGTTCTTTTTGTCCACTTAAAATATGTTTACAGAACTATTGTTATATTTGTTGTAATTTCTGCTGTCCTTTTGGCCAGATTACTCTTAAAAAAAGACATTTTTAATGTCAATGAGTTTTTTTAAACTGGATTAAAAAAGGATATATAAAAGTCACTGCCAAAAACTGATTGCGGCTTCTACCTTGTGAAAACAATGTTTTTTGTGGCTCAAGATGACTTGATATCATTCACGAGGGATGCATTTGACATATGTTTCACATATTATAGACCAAGAAGTTATTTATAGCAGTTTAAATACCAGCAATCAGTTTTTGGCAAATACCGGAAATCAGTTTTTGGCAGACGATCATTTTTTGGCACAACACCTGGCCGGCAACAATCAAATTAAGTTCAACTACATCTGAGTGATGCCGGAGCTTATTTTAACCCTGTTAGTTTCCTCCTTTTGTGTTAGTTAAAATTCTCAGACACTCTCAGTGTTCACCAAACACTCACCAACCTCCCATGGGTAAAGCTAGTCAGACTAACTATATGTCTACTAATAAAACTGTTCAGGGAGGCAGTGATGAATGCTTGCGATGTCCTCAGTCTTGCCTCCCTCCACCCACAGGCTTGTCATAAACACTCTTTGAACACACAGTCGCATGTCACTGTTTGCAGACTGAGAGGAAAGCAACTGTTGCCATCACATGTATTCAGTCTTATGCCTCTTTGATGGGTATGACTAGTTGATAGCACACAGAAACACATTATAGAGATTAGTGTGACATTCTCCTTAGCAAGCAATGTGGAAAACAGCACACTGATCTGTTGTTTTTCTTTTTTTCCTTTGTCTTTTTCCTGAGCAAGAAGGAGCAGGGAACTGAACGTCCCTCTTTATTTGCGTACAAGTCACATCTGGTGGATGGATCGATAGAGCAGGGGAGAGACAGAGGCAGATGGAGAGAAAGAAAGAGAAATACAGGTTTTGGAAAGCTACCCCACTTTGTATACGCAGGGCTTGCTTTTAACTTTAGCTGTGAAAACGTCTTATAATGATGAGATATGAGCTAGGTTACACATACTGCTACTTGTAATAGCTCTCGGCACATCTGCAGTAGGAATCGTCTGGCAAAACAAACGTGAGTGATATGGAAAGAGTGCTTATCTGTGCTTTGGAACGAGCACACTATTGTGTAACTTGGGGTGACGTTAAAAAAGATGCGTTTTTGCTTCTAAAGATCCCCCGTCCAAGGAGAACCCCTATGAAGATATTGAGCTGGAGAGAAGCTGTTTGGGAAGCAAATGCGTTTCACCTGCCTCTTCATCTCCTGTCCCCGGCACGCAAACTAAGGTACATTAATGATGGATAAATATGGATAAATACGATAATCAAATAGACCCAACTGAATCGGAAAACCTAACCTAACCTAAAAGTATGCTAAAATGTGTCTGTCCCCATCAGCTCTCCTCCAAGCCTGGCTTTTTGAGACAAAACTCAGAGCGACGAAGCTTCAAGGTCCCCGAGCTACGTAAGACCAACAGAGACACTGGCATCTCCTCACCTTCCCGTATCAGCCCTCCCTCCACGCCCAGCAGCCCCGACGACACCCCGTGTCTCTCAGGGGACCCTTACAATCGCAGACGGAGGAAAATCCCTAAGGTACGAACTCCCACTTTGTGATTTATGGAGGAGCAAGAACATTTCTACTTCTGTATGTTTCCTGTGTGGAAGACTACCTAATGAAAAGGGCTCACTGAGGTTGCATTGAAAGGATCTTGGTATGACCCAGGCAGATTTTTTGTTTACTAGTTTAAAAGGTTAAAGGCTTTTTGTTTTTGTTTTCAATTCCTCCAGATGGTGGTGAAAATCAATGGCATTTTCGAGGTGCGCAGAGGGAAGAAACGCATGAAGAAGGTGTCTCAGTCTGCTGAGTCCAGCTCAGGGAGAGGTGAGCCATCAAGTGTAACACCAGACTATTGTCCATCTCTGATTTAGTGAACAAAAATCTAAACTGACTGCACGCACATCTTTAACTTGTGAAACGTCTTGTCCGGTACTACAGCACTTTCAAGAAGGAAGTTGCATTTTTCAATATGTCTGTTGTCACAAGTAGAGACATGAATTCAATTTTACTTAATTCAGTGATTGTCTGGCACCATGTGGAATTTTTGGTAATCCTCATAAGGGAAACTAGATTGGTAGTCCAATGAAAACAAAAGACACAGAAAATAGGCAACTCAAAGACAGAAAAGCAGGACTTTACCATGCAAGGCAAAGTTTAGACATTCCACTTAACAGGTATAATGAAGGAGGCCTTCATTATACCTGTTAAGTGGAATGTCTGAACTTGAAGCTTTAATGCACCGAGTTGAAAAAAACCCAATGTCAATATGGTTTGGTCTTTTTGGGTAATTCAGTTCAGTTCAATTCATATGGCGCCAAATCACAACAACGATTGCCTGAAGGCACTTTATATTGAAAGGTAAAGACCCTACAATAATACAGTGAAAACCCCAACAATCAGATGACCCCCTATGAGCAAGCCCTTTGGCGACAGTGGAAAGGAAAAAAACTCCCTTTTAACAGGAAGAAACCTCTGACAGAACCAGGCTCAGGGAGGGGCAACTATCTGCTGTGACCTGTTGGAGGTTTAAGCTTTTGGTTGCTTTTTCTCTCACTTTTCCTCATCTTAGATGATAGAATTCTGGATTCCCAGTCGCCATTAAATGCAGTATAACAATAACTTAAGTCCACATTGGGCTTGGCAATAGAAAGCCCATGTGGGGCCCACATTCAAATATTACGTGCTGCTATAAAACTTCAGTCGCTAATAGCTGTTTTCTGTTTTCTATTATGATAATTGTTTGGTCATGACTAGAAAAAGACTGACAAACTGGAAAAAACAAATCTCATACTACTTTGTTTTTGATTGTGATCATTGTTTTAAGAATATATACCCTTTGGTACAAACTATATTATTGCTTTTTTTATTTCTTAATTTTTTTTTGTTGTAGTTTATTAATAGTTTACCGTTAATACTCTCAGCAGTCAGCCCACTCCATGTGCTTTGCAGTCTTGCTTTTATGTGTCCATTCTATCTCATCATTTAAACAAGTATTGCATAGGTCATTTAAAATTTTGGGAGCCTTTTGAGACTTTACTGGTGCTGTAAATCAACCAAAAAAAGGGCAAAGATGTGATTTCCTGTGATTGCTATTTGCAGTCTTGTCACACTCTTTCCTTTTTTCACTCTCTTTTCCTCTCTTTTGTTTTCAGTGACAGACGAGAACAGCGAGTCGGAAAGCGACACGGAGGAGAAACTAAAAGGTGAGAACCCAAAAAGAAATGCTACACAGTGCAACCTATAATGTAAATGTTTTTCATTAATTATTTATGTCATTAATTAATATTAATGACATAAATGTCAATGAAGCACGATGTGAGCTTGTGTAGTCTACTTCCAGTTGTGTGATATAGCTAACATCTGAAATGTCCACAGCTGGAAATGCAGGCTGTATATATATATATATATATATATATGCTTGTGGATTGCATGCATGTTGATGAAATGTGTTTCTGTGTTCCTCAGCTCATAGCCAGCGCCTTGTGTCGGTCCAGTCCATGTTGAGGCAGACGGGGCGGTACCGGACCTTGGAGAGGGATTTGATGGAACTGCAGGAGAGGAAACTCTTTGAGTATTTTATAGTTGTTGCGCTCCACAAGACCAAAGCTGGAGTTCCATACCTGCCGGAAGTCACACAGCAGTTTCCTCTCAAGGTAAGACAGAAGTGTTACTGGAGCAAAACAAGTGACACTGAATATTATATGTGAACTTTTTGAAAAATCTACATTGTCTGCTGTCTTGCCTGACCATTATTTATAAGGAAACATGTACACCCCAGTTTATGAGCAGTCTGGTGATTTGAGCAGTGATACTGCTTTAGTTTAGATTGAAGAAAAAGATAAACTTTAATAAGTTAAAATCAGATGAAACAAGACTGATTGAACTCAAATATGTGGGGCCAAAATATGCACTTTAAGTAGTTTACCTGTGACTCTTTATATATTCACTCATCACACGTCTGATGTGCAAATGCCTGTTTCTTTTCATCTCACTCTTTTGACAATCTAATTTAAAAGCTGTGTCTGCGAAACATGATGTCCTAATACTTTAATGGTGCTTAGTAGCCTAATGCTTTGACCGCTATCTGGAATCTCTTTATTTTACGTGTTTTCTCTTTTTCTCATCCAGCTTGAAAGGAGCTTTAAGTTCATGCGAGAGACTGAGGACCAGCTGAAGGTCATCCCGCAGTTTTGTTTCCCAGACGCCAAAGACTGGGCTCCCGTCGACAACTTTCCCAGGTCAGTTCGGATCTGAATGCTGCCACGGCACACAAGCACAAAGTGAAGTGAAAGCAAACAGGGACATGGGAATTTCCCACTGGAGTGGTGACGGCTCACTCAGCTGTTTTCCTCGCTGATTATCACTTGGTTGTTGAGAAGCTGAAAGTCCCAAAGACTATTCAGTCATGACCCACAAAGTACTGGAAATGAGCCAATTTTTAGTGCCTTCAGGAGAAATGGTAGCTCTAACACCATGCACCTGCCTTGTTATTACAGAATTTACTCTCTTTGTTTGCTCTACCAGCTGTATTACTCAATGCCTCCTGTCAATGTACACATTGTTCTGAGAAGTGATGACTGTGTGCGGATGGTGATGGCTAATAATTATCTAGAGGCAGATATCTGAGGGGTGAAGGGCAACCAAGCATATGATTAAAGTGAGCCGGCTGACACTTTCCCCTGTCATGAAGTCAATGATTACCTGTCAGGTAGAGCTTAGGAGGTGTTGTGCGATTGTTTTCCAGAGTGACCCTGTCCCGAGGGCTTTACGTGTTAAGTACAAAATAAGATTTTGGTGGTAAAAACCTGACCCTGCGTTCTTTTTTTTTGTGTAACAGTTTTAAGATGTTTTCCATATGATTGTTTGAATTATCTTTCCCTTTTACATCCCCAGCGAGACCTTCTCATTTGTACTGACTGGTGAAGATGGAAGCAGACGTTTTGGGTATTGCCGCCGTTTACTGGTATGCTCTTAAAATGCTTCCGGTTATGGTCACTGGTTTCTGCTAATTCAGGCTTAATAAAACTAATCCCTCATTTTAAATTAGTCCATTCAATGCCTTCTGCTTTTTTTTTCTCATTCCAACGTATTTCTTGAATATGGGTGATTTTTAAAATTTTTTTTTTTTCATGAATGTAGCTGTAAAGTTTCTGTCAAATAAAGGCTTTGGTTTGCTTCACTGCTCTAATCCTCTAGTTGTAGTTGGTTGAGCAGTCTTGTGTTAGGAACCTGTCTGTCTCTTTCTTTCTGGCTGTTCACAGCCCAGTGGCAAAGGCCGAAGGCTCCCTGAAGTCTACTGTATCGTCAGCCGCCTGGGATGCTTTGACCTCTTCTCCAAGGTAGATATACAGCAGTGAGTTAAGCACAGGCACAAATGTGCAAACTATTTTCAGATCCGTGACTTGCATTCAGTTACACTGCTCTGAACTTCATGTGTTAACACAAACCACCATTAAAAAGTACCACCCTCGGTGCCCAAAGAACTCCACCCACACTTTGCCCAGTCCCCTTTCCCACAGGGCCTTGTATCCATGGTTACAGTAAAGCAACACATGTAAAACGCAGCTGATGTGGTCGCTTCAGTGGAAGAGCTCCCCTGTAATGAGCCTTAGATTTATCTGCATGTTGACTGGTGTAAATGCTTTGCAGCATACATATGCTATAGCTAAAGTTTGATTACTAAGGACACATACATGGGCATGGAAGAGTTTTCTAAATATCTTCATCATGTAGTCAATCAGCTACACAAGCTTTAATTCGGCACAGATGCGTGGAGTGTGTTTGTAGAGCAGAGGAGTAGACATGATTGATTCAGGGTGTTAGCTGTTTGGTGTGTTTTAGTGTGGTGCCCTATTCATACTGCATTATGGTCAGAATAAAATGCATCTGGGATAATAATATCCACTTTCCTAAAAGGAAATTAGGGATTTGAGTCTGGAACTATAGTCACAAGGAGATTGAGAGTCTTTTTTAATTTTCATTTGCAGCAATTTATGTTAGATGGTAATTTATATTTGGCAGTATGGTTGCATTCTAGGGGCTTCCTGACCTTCTACTTGCACAGCCACAGGAGGAGAGAGCAGGAGCAAAATCCAGCACAGATATTATATTAATTAAGTAAGACACAGCATGTAAGGAGAAGCTGGTTGTTGTGGTTTTAATAGTGGGCACTACATGAGATTTGCCAGTTGTATGTGTAGAAGGGCATCAAGTGATCAGCTGATCTGCTAGAATTATGGCTGTGCTTGACTTTGTGGGGTCTGCCTGAGCTAATGAGGTGATTGAGAACTAATTTACAATGGAAAATTAATCTGATGCCGTTTTAACGGCTTTAAAGTCGTCTTTTTTTTCTTACTGGTGAAAGGAATTCTATAAGAATAAATAGAATACTAGTGAGTAAAGTCTGAATTTGGAGATTGTTATTATATTTTATCTTTTAACTACATTTTGGCCCAATTAAGTAAATATTGAATAGCAAATTAGATTTGTATATTGTCATTTTTTTGTAAATACTATGACTTACACAAACTCTGTAATCTGCTGAAGATGTTATATTTCAGCTGGGATTTTCAATGTCAGACAGAGAGAGCACCACAATACCTCAGGCTGCTGGTGCTGAAACCAAAGAGTTTACTTTCCTGTCTCTTACAGATTCTGGATGAAGTGGAAAAGAGGAGGGCCATCTCCCCTGCCCTGGTGCAGCCTTTCATGAGAGGCATCATGGAGGCTCCCTTCCCTGCTCCAGGAAGAACTATCACTGTCAAAAACTTCCTACCTGGCTCTGGGACAGAGGTAAAAAGAAATTTTTACAAAGGAGTCTCTTACCCAAATCAACGCTGTTTAAAACTATAGAAATAATCTCATTAATAGCTTTGCAAGTGTACCTGCGATATGTATCTAAGGCGCTTCTTCTTTTTGTGTGCCTTACGCGCCTCTTTCTTTATTGCAGGTGATAGAACTGTGTCGCCCATCAGATTCCCGCCTGGAACACGTGGACTTTGAATGTCTCTTCTCTTCGTTAAGTCTGCGTCTTCTCCTCAGAGTATTTGCCTCTCTGCTGCTGGAGCGCAGGGTCATCTTCACTGCTGACAAACTCAGGTTGGCTCTCGTGCTGCTGGCTTCAGCCATTGTGTTATTTAGTTCGTTTGCTTCATAAATCGTTGCTGATAAGACTATTCAAGGCAGGGTTGTGATGCTCAAAAGATCAGAGAGTTTGAATGATATGACAGAGAGATTTCAAGTAGACAGGCAGTCTAGGGAAAAGAAGATCGCTGACCAAAGTGTGAGAGGAAGGAATGCTGTTGTGTTATACAGTCGCCTGGGGAACAATCAGTTTTTCCCTGGAAAACTGTCATGGATGCCAGACAAGAAGGAGTTAGGCTTTAAAGCATGGCTGCTGAACTGACACCAAGTGTGCAGTTTGATGTCTACAAACACACATGGTTCGCTCAAACCTTTAACTTCATATCGTCACAGTAGTTGTCACCCCCCTACCCACCCCACCACCAAAGGGTTTTCTTACTGCTGTGATACACATGTGGTATCCACAGAAGTCCCTCTTAATCTGATTTAAACACCCCAAAAGTTCATGCTGTATGAATACATAAAGCTGTATGAATTCATGAAGCTCTTCAGAGTGAACTGTCTTGTGTGTTTTTGTATCCTTAGTATTCAAACTAAGGTATTCAGAGAGTATTCGATAGTATTCAAACAGCTTACATTAAAAGCATTTTTGCCAGAGCTCTTAAGCAGAGTTGTTGCACCTTCTCTGCCATGAAGTGGAAATTTGGCCTCGTTAATAGTTTTTTTCTTTTTTTCAATAATGAATTAACTGCAAGCAGATGCAAATGCAGTGGAGATAAAGCCAACAGTGTGTGAGTGTGTCTGCTGCCACTGTATCGAGTTTGCAAGTGTTACATCACACTCCTCTAAAACACTCCTTTCAGGGTGACAGCAGGTTTGAACGGGTAAATATATAAATGAGCTTTTCTCAACATCTTCCACATCAATAAGTGGTTGGCAGGGGAAGATATTTTTTGAGAAGGTGGCTAGCGCCATCTTGTGGTAGGGATTTTCTTTCTAGTTTAGACTTTGCTCCACTGTGATTATGTGTTTTCCTTTTGATGTGAATGTCAAGGATATATTATCATATATGAACCAACATTTGTCCAGAACATTTGAATCAAAGAGCAAAAGCTGTCATTATCACTGTCTTGACATTTTCCATGTTTACTAGCTATGATTTCTGGGAATTCCCAACATATTAATGGGGATTAGATATGAAAATAATGTTATCTACAGTACAGGAACAGCCTACATTGTGCTTTCATATGAAAATAGTTACAGGTTCTATGTATATATTTAAATATAGAAGTGTTTCATCTAACAGTACAGGGATTTGGGATTACATACTTTATGGTGAATGATAATAATGTTAAATTTTAAAAAGTTTAAATTTGACCTGAGAAACAAAATCTCCTAAAGGTGCTTTATACTATAACATAAATCCTAGGATAATAGAGAGAAAATCCAAACAATCAGACAACCCCTTAGGAGTAAACAGTTGGCAACAGTGGGACAGAAAAACTCTCTTTTAACAGGAAGAAATCTCTGGTTGGTGGAAGGAAGGAGGCAAGACAGAAGACAAAAGATAACACTTGGCCATTTTCTGGTTTTATTGGAAGATTTATTTGTCTGTTTACCAGACTGTATTGTGACAATATTTTTTCACTCTCTCTTTCTCGCTGTCTCTTTCCACAGTACGTTGTCTCAGTGTTGTCATGCAGTAGTGGCTCTACTCTATCCCTTCACTTGGCAGCATACATACATCCCGGTGCTCCCACCGTCCATGTTGGATATAGTCTGCACCCCGACTCCCTTTATAGTTGGCCTCCTTTCCAGCTCTCTACCTCGACTCAAAGAGCTGCCCATAGAAGAAGTAAGAGAAGGTTTTTCTTTCATTTTTTTGTAATTTACTGCCTGTGATGCCCTTCCACTTCCTATACTGAACAATAGCTTCAGGAAATAACATCATTCTCCCTCTTGTTAGGTCCTGGTGGTTGACCTTGGTAACAGCCGCTTCCTTCGACAGGTAAAAAAAAGAAGAAAAAAAAAGAAGAACAAAACAGAAAGAGTACAGTAAAAAAATTTCATTAGTCACACAAGAATTCCTTGTTGTGACTGTAAATGATGTTTTGTGGAGTGGGCTGTGTGTTAACTGTGTTTAAATTAGTTTTTTTTCTCTTTCACAGCTGGATGATGAAGACTCTATTCTTCCACACAAGCTGCAGGCAGCTCTGGAGCATGTGCTGGACAAGAGAAGGGAGCTGGCCTGTGAGAAAGGAGATCTACCCAATGGTGACTTGTCATACTTGTTATTTCTTGCATATATGATGTGGGGGTTTTTTTTGTGTGTGTAAACAGAATATACTATAGGCAAGAAAGTTTTCACAAGACTAGCAGAATCACCTTTACCAGCAATAACTTGTAAACATTAAACATTTTCACTGTGACTCTCAGTCTCTCCGGGAGGAATTTTGGCCACTGTCATTTACAGTGTTGCTTCATTTCATTGAGGTTTGCGGGCATTTGTTTATGTACAGCTCTCTTAAGTTCCCGCCACAGCATATCACTCAGGTTGAGGTCTGTACTTTGACAGGACCATTGCAACATCTTAATTCTTTTCTTTGTCAGACATCCTGTTGTAGATTTGCTGCTGTGCTTGGGATTATTGGACTCAGTTTCTGCCAAGCTTTAGCTGTCAGACTGCTGGCCGCGCATTTGACTTTACAATACTTAATAACCTCCACCACCGTGTTTGACAGTTGGTATGAGGTGTTTGTCTTGATATACTGTGTTTGGTTTTCATCAAACATGGTGCTGTGTGTTATAACCAAACATGGTCAAACGCACTCTTGTCTGTCCAATAGACATTGTTCCAGAAGTGTTGTGGTTTGTTCAAATGCAGCTTTGCAAATCAAAACTCTGCCACCATTTTCCTTTTAGAGAGAAGAGACTGTCTTCTGGCAGCCCTTCCAAACAAGTCATACTTGTTCAATCTTCTAATTGTACTGTCATGAACTTTAACATGCAACATGCTAAGTGAGGCTTTAAGAGTCTGAGATGTAGCTCTTAGTTTTTTGGCAGCTTCACTGAGAATAGAATGGCCTGAGGTGAATTTGCTGGGGCGTCCACTCTTGCCAAGATTGCGGCCAAAACCTACGCTTTTATAGAGGTGCTCACAAGAGTGCATTTGATTAGCAACTCCTGGCTACTACTTAACACTTCTTTTTTTTTCAACGTACTGCTTCAAGTCCTGTGGAAACTTTCTTTTTCACATTAATTGCCACTGCCTTCTTTTTAGTGATATTAGTCTGCATAAAGCTCTGGTTTAGAAAGCTTTGAAGTGTTTTCTTTACCAGTCATACCTTCTTGGGTTTCATGTAATGAACATTATGTACCACATCTCTAATGTTGATTGCCAGCTGTTTTCCAATGAAATAAATTAGGTACGTACGAAACACCTACAACTTATCATTCTGCAACTTGATCATAGTTTTGTGGTACAGTGAAGAATTTTTCCAAGAGAACATTCCCAGAGATTTTCATCATTTCCCTAAATTTTTAATATGACTGGACAGCTTCATTCCAGTATTCAAGTTTTTCCTTCTTAATAATTCATCTTTAGCATCGTGCACATATATTAAAGGTTCCTTGAAGTATGACAAAATTCAAAGTCGAAATGTTGTGGTTGAAAATACAAAACCATAAATGTGGTGTAACTCTGCATAAATCTCATGTTCGTTGTGGTCACAATGAAAGCAAAACCTTTCCAACAAAGTTCACTCCAATGCTGCTGGAACATTCAGTCTAACTAAAGTCTGTTTCTCAAACTAGATCAAGATCTAGATCATTTTCAATATTTTGAAGTAATCTGTGTGGAACAGCCTTGTATTTCTTCTGATCCTTGAACTGGTTCAAATCGAAACCTACTGCAAACATCCAACAGTAAAAGCCTTGTTACATTGTAATGTGTAGCAGTTTGTTGTTGTAATTGTTTTTGGGGGCAGCTAGTTTTTATTCTTCTTCTCCGATGCTTTTCTCTGCCAGACTCTAGCTCGCTGAGCACAGTGGTGTCGGAGGCTTTTGTTCGTTTCTTCGTGGAGATGGTGGGCCACTACTCCCTCTTCATGGGTGGAATGGAGCGGGAGGAGGAGTCTGTCTCCTCCACCACCTTGCCCAGCCCCTCTTCTTCCTCATCCTTTCAGCGTGAGGCCTTTCGCAAAGCAGTCACTTCCAAGAGTTTGAGAAGGTTTCTGGAGGTGTTCATGGAGACTCAGATGTTCACCGGCTTCATCCAGGAGAGAGAGCTGCGCAGGCAAGGCCTCAGAGGTAATAAGCTATGAGCAATGTTAGTGCACTTTAGAATTGTTAAAATGGATGTACTAGTTGAAACTGATATGTCATCTAAATGATTTAAAAATACCTTTCATGATTCTTTCCCCCTCATTTTGAAGTCCTTTTAAAATTCAGTTTTTGGTTATCAGTGGTGAGTATTTATTGTATTTATTGTGAGTATTAATTATTAAGTTGTTAGAAGGTTTTCAACAGACTGCAAAAAATATTTTATGTTAATAAATAACATTTTATTTTTGTGCTAATGTCCACTTCTCAAGAAAAGGGAACACTTTTTAATCAGAGTACAGCATCAAGGTAGCGAAACTTCTGGAACATTGATCTGGTCAGTTAAGTAGCAGAGGGGGTTGTAAATAGTTTCAGCTGCTTTGGTGTTAATGAAATTAACGACAGGTGCACCAGAGGGGCAACAATGAGACTACCCCCAAAACAGGAATGGTTTTACAGTTGGAGGCCACAAACATTCTTTCCCTCGTCTTTTCACTAGTTTTTCCAGTTGGCTGGGGTCAGTGTCACTACTGGCTGCATGAAGTCATACCTGGACCCTACGGAGGTTGCACAGGTAGTCCAGTGCATACTGCTGTGTCTCCTAGCACAGTCTCAAGAGCATGGAGGAGATTCGAGGAAACAGGGAATTAGAAAGTTAACCCATCAGCAGGATGGGTTAACTTTGTGCAAGTAGGATCAGGATAAGCACTGCCAGAGCTACAAGATGACCTCCACTACTCCAAATGTCTCTAACCAAACAATCAGAAGTTCATGAGGGTGGCCTGAGGGCTCAACATCCTCTAGTCAGCCCTGTGCTCACTGCCCTGCACCATGGACTGGTTCTTATATAGTGCTTTTCTATTCAATCTGAGCACTCAAAGTGCTTTACACAACTTGTACATTCACCCATTCACACAAGCACTTTTTTTCTAAGCTGTTTCTAAGTGCTTCCTATCTAACATTCACACACACATTCATACTCCAATGGATGCATCGGAGAGCAACATGGGGTTAGTATCTTGCCCAAGGATATTTGGCATGCAGACTGGGATCAAACCACAAACCTTCCGGTTAGTAGGTGACCTGCTCTACCACCTGAGCTATAGCCACCCCATGGAGCCCAATTGTCATTTGCCCTAAAATACCAGAACTGCAAAAAGCACAGGGCACAGGACCTGTACCCCATGCTTTTCACAGATGAGCACATGTGACTGATATGAAAGGGTCTGGAGAAGCTGTGGAGAATGTTATGCTGCTGTAATGTCATTCAGCATGACTGGTTTGGTGTGGGTCAGTGATCTGCTGCTTGCCTGACCTAAATCCAAAAGAACATCACCAGGTTGCACCTCAGACTGTCTAAGAGTGATGCCCCAGTCCACATCTGGGAGCCGATCCCCCAGGACACCATCCGTCATCTGATTAGGAGCAGGCCCCAACATTGTCAGGCATGAATACAAGCACATGGACGCCATACATACTGCTGAGTACCATTTTGAGACTGCAATGAAATTTCAGCAAAATGGACTTGTCTTTTGAATAATTTTTACACTTTGATTTTCAGGGTGTCTTTGAATTCATTTCATTTCCATCAAAGGAAATGAAATGAATATGGTCCATATTCGTACAGATATCCAGCAGTTGTTGTTTTTTTATTGAGATAAAGTGTTGCTTTTTTGAGAAATGATATTATGTCATGTGATATTATGCTTTTTGGGGGGCCAAAAAATTAAGAAAATGATCAAAAACATTTCAGTGCACTGATGATTTGGACTTTGCTCTGACATCAGCGTGAACTTGTAGTTACATTTTGTATACCACAGCACATTTGACTAGTTCTCTTTTTTCCTCCAGGTCTCTTTGAGGTGAGAGCACAAGAATATTTGGACTCGCTGCCTGGGAGTGAGCAAAGAGGGGTCAACAAGTTCCTGAAGGGCCTAGGTGAGAGTCTCTGCACAGGCTCAGGCAGTCAGCTTATCAGCTGATCAATTCATCATCTGTAAAATCCTCCATTTTTCCTTTATGGAAACATGCTCTTTGTTTCAAATATGTCTTCATGTAGATATGTTGCTTTTTCCAGGAAACAAGATGAAATTCCTTTCCAAGAAATGAGACTCGGAGTCATTACTCAAAACAGAACTAAAAGGAGGTGCACTCCCTGGATACAGAGCATGCACAGATGAAGATGTGTCTTTGGGTTACAACAAATGAAGACCCCTGAATGGAACTGGACTCATATGTAGTGCTTAGCATGAAGAAGTCTGGGAAAAGTTCTGGTTTAGCTCTCAGCTTCATCGCCGACGATTCAGTCAGTGTTGGATTGGGTTTACTTAGCGTTCTCCAAAACTCCCCACCAACACGATAAAGCAACAGTGTCTGGTCTTACAGTCTAAATGTTTTACAGATTACACTCATCTCCTACAGTGTATTACTGTATAGCACAGCACAGTGTAAATGTCTTAGGAACAGTGTTCTCATCACTAACTTCACCTGTAAACCTGTAAAGAGGAGTGTCCCTTAAGATCCAGTTTTGTATAATATTTTCCTACACATTCCATGTATTTTCTATAGGAGCTTCTATAAATACAATAGTACAACTTCTTTGTCAACAGGAGGCTGTTAAGTTAATTTATATTGCTTTTTGGGTTTTGTTTTGTTTTTAGACCAACTTAATCTCTTGTTTTAATTTCTTTTAAATGAGTCCAAAGGAATCTCCTGTAGTTTCTAATACACTTTATTTAACAGAGTCTAGACTGTTTGTAGACCACTTTGGATTGTTGGGTATACGTGCCACTGTTTTAATTAAATGTACTGTTGATGGACGCTATTGTACCGATAAACACGTACTGATCAAAAGAAAATCAATGTGAATATGCCTGTAAGTAAAGGATGCAGGCCTACAGCTGAAGAACTGTGTGTATCTTAGGCCAATCAGTATCAGTATGTTTCACAAAAACAACTAAGGTTGCCTTAATATGATCAAACATACAATGAAATTTCATAAATAAAGTGATTTGACTCAGACAAACGACTCCTGTTCTTCAAATCCCATGACCAATTCCTGTGTTTTGGCAGCTTTACTTAATTAATGCATTATTTTCTGTTCATATTATCACTTTTTTTGAAGACATAAAGTTATGAAGTGGTTTCAGTCTCCACTGATTACTGCCCGTGATCAGGTACCCTGCTGGAATAATAAGCTGGCCAAAGGAGGAGATAGAAGCCACTGACATCAAGATGAGAAAGCTCCTTAACCCTGAGGCTGTATGCTAAGCGGAAGGAAGGAGGCCGGGGACTGGTGAGTGTCAGTACCATGGTCCAGGATGAGACAACAAACATACATGAATACATCAGGAAGATGGCCCCAACTGACCGCATGCTCAGTGAATACCTCAGGCAGCCGAAACCCAAGAAAGAGGAGGAACCATCATGGAAGGATAGGCCCCTGCACGGTGTGTACCACCGGCAGATAGAGGAAGTGGCTGACATCCAGAAGTCCTACCAAAGCTGGACTGAAAGACAGCATGGAGGCACTAATCATGGCAGCACAGGAACAATATCTGAGCACAAGATCCATAGAGGCCGGGGTCTGTCACATCAGGCAAGACCCCAGGTGCAGGCTGTGTAAAGATGCCCCTGAGACAATCCAGCACATAACAGCAGGGTGCAAGATGCTAGCAGGCAGGGCATACATGGAACGCCATAACCAAGTGGCCGGCATAGTATACAGAAACATCTGTGCCGTGTATGGCCTGGAAGTCCCGAGGTCAAACTGGAAGACACCCCCTAGGGTGGTCGAGAATGACCGAGCTAAGATCCTGTGGGACTTCCAGATACAGACGGACAAAATGGTGATGGCTAACCAACCGGACATAGTAGTTGTAGACAAGCAGAAGAAGACAGCCATAGTGATAGACGTAGCGATACTGAATGACAGCAACATCAGAAAGAAGGAACACGAGAAGCTGGAGAAGTAACAAGGGCTCAGAGAAGAGCTCGAGAAGATGTGGAGGGTGAAGGTAACAGTGGTCCCAGTGGTAATTGGAGCACTAGGCGAGTGGCTCCAGCAGATCCCAGGAACAACATCGGAGATCTCTGTCCAGAAGAGCGCAGGCCGAGGAACAGCTAAGATACTGCGCAGGCCCCTCAAGCTCCCAGGCCTCTG
>VVHJ01037617.1:0-21906 GCA_015107715.1 Tylochromis polylepis
TCAGCCCAGACCGTCAGCACCCCTGGCCCAACGACAGGAAGGTGCGAGTTCAGGTGGCCGCCCGCGTGTCCAGCGGCGGCAGTGGCGAGATGGGTCCGGGGGCCGCCTGTGTGGCAAGCGGCGGTGGTGCAGTAGTTGTGACCATGAGCCGAGGCTTCCTGGTGGCTCGGCAGGCGGCCGGCGCACAGGACCACACAGCACGCTGGCCTCTGATGGAAGAGAGGCCAGACCGGACAGCACGCCAACCTTGAGCTTCGCAGGACCGTCGCATGCCTTGACCTCCATCTCTGGTGGGTTAGGTCCTTCGCGCGCCTCCACCTCTGGCTGGCAAGGTCCCTTGCATGCCTTGACCTCCACCTCCGGCTGGCGTGGTGCCTCATGCGCATTGTCCTCCACCTCCGCTGGCGAGGTTGAGCAGGTAGGCGAGCTGGTGGTGGGCCCGGCAGTTGCTCAGCGGCTCTCCTCCGGGGAGCTGGAACAGGTGCAGGCCCTTGCCAGGCACCAGCCACTCCCACCCAAGGAATAGGGATGGGTGCGGCGGCAGGCTGCGTCCTGGCTGGTTGCACCCTGGGGGCCGGCACGGGTGCCAGAGCAGTCCGGACCTCAAGCCCGTTCTCACTCCCGAGGCGTAACATAGGGACATTTTGTCATGTCCCAAGCCGTAAGATATTACGCGAAAGGTAACCGTCCGCGTCCCTATGACACGCTCCAGATTGTGGATGGAATCCAACAGAATGACGCTCCTGGCGATAACAGACGATCCAGCTGTGTATTCCAGCCCTAACCCTAACCATAACCGTAATCCTAATGTTAACCACAACCTTAATGGTGTGAGATAGTGTTTTCCAAATTTATGATGAGAAAGGGAAAAAAACATATAGATATGTAAATTGATTCCAAAGGGTTCTCATGTTTTGGAATGCGTAACATAGAGATGTGTTGGGTGGCCGAAAGTGTAACATACTGACGATTTGTCACAAGCGTCAGTGTGTTACGTTTTGGGATAAGAACATGTTGGGACCTCAGCCACTCTTACACTGCCAGGGAACGCTGGTTGGGGTGGCGGCGGCGGCGGCCAAGACCGGATCAGAGCAGCCAGATTCTCAATTATCTGCATGTCGTGCTCGATCTGGTCCTGGAGTTCTAGCTGCTGGCGGGGTGACACCGCCGCCTGCTCCCACTGGGTAGCCGCCAGCTGGGCCACCATTTGAGCCAGCTCCTCCCCTTGCTGGCCAGGTCCTGGGTCTGCCGCGCCCCCCTCCTGGCTTGTGGCACCTCTGTAATAATACCACGGCAGACCCGATGACATTGTTATGTTTTCAGCATCATCTTTATTAACTCTTGGTTGCTGCTACACACAACTCAGTCGGCTGCAGCTCACAGCCCGACTCACATCATCAACAACACAACACTCAGGCAGAGCACAGATTTTGAGCCGGCGAGGCGTGATTGCAGATGCCGTGCAGGTGCTTCCATCTCCCCTGCAGCGGCACTGCAGACCACGCCCCACCACACAAGCGTATTTAGAGAAGCCATCTTTCAAATGAAATGTATCCATTGTGTGCATACAGTTTTGGTTTTCAGGTTTTTGTATTAACCTCTTTGTCTGACTGAGCTAGCCACCTTCCCACACAGAAAGTAAATTTTGATAGGGTCTAATGGCTTCAAGTTTGATACAGCAAGAGCAATTACAGAGTGCTGAGTGCTCCATGAATTGCCAATTATACAGCTGGCTCTCCATGTTTAGGTCAGCCCAACCACACTTTAAAAGTTCAACAAGTTATTTCAGCCCAACAGATGGATAGCCTCTTTGGCTTCATGCAGCATGACCAGTTTAGCTTTCTAAAAAGTCTTACATTCACTACTTACACTTTGTAGTAGCATTACAAAAAGTCTTTCCTCTATTAACAATTAAAAGTTCATGCACATTTTCCTATAGTTAAGTTACATCTCTACCAGTTAACAAATGACATGTCAGTGACAAGCATCTTAAAATGAGTAACTGGAGTTGTGGCTCAGGTGTATGTGAGGCTTGTCTGAAACCCCCAGCCTACTTACTGCATCCCAATCACCTGGCATGCTTGTCCAGTGAGACTACCCACACAACAGGACAATCATGCTAAATCCCCTGTTCAGCCAGGGGCAACCTCAGCAGGTAAGGCAGACAAAAAAAGGGAAGATGAAGAAAAGAAGGTATGTTGCAGGGAATCTAGTATCAAAGGATTCATTTTGTAAGAAATTTATGGAAGTGATTTCTGGGGAGGTAACCATATTTCTTGGCTATAACTCCCTGCTCAGCCTCCTTTATGCTCAGCGGACTTACTTTCAAGGTTCATCCAGCTCAGCTGCTTGGACAGATGCCATGTTGGGAGGTTGTGAAGCCACAGGTTTATCTCAGTTGATGGCCTGCACATCAGTCAAGAGCCCATAGTGGTATGCCATAGGTTGTTCTCCATCTTCCATCTCTGAGCCTATTGCTCATGATTCACCTGACAGTGGCTCTATCACATGTTATTCAAGTGTGTGCACGCATTTGTTGGCTTCCTGGGTTAAAAAGGGGTTAAGAGTCATCTATTAAACTTCACTATAGCATTTCCTTCCAACTTCTGGGTGTATTTCCTGTGCTAGGCTGGTGCTTCTACTTTAAGCGAGCTTTGATTGTCAGATGGGCTGATAACCCTTCTGCCTCCCTTTCCAGCATCTGTCAATCACCGTGGAGCCTGTGAGCCACAAGAAGCATAAGAAGCTACACAGCCAGAAGGGAAGAGAGTGACACACAGAAAGAATTAAACAGGAAACCAGATAGAAACACGCACACACACACTTTTATATTGTATACAGAAGAGGAGAGGCTAAGGAAGCTGCTTTGCACCATTACAGGTTCAACCCAGCAATGCACTGGCTTAACTCAGTCAAAGCCTGTTTCAGCATTTCTGATCATTAAACCAATGCCAGAATTAGGGATTCTCCATCCCCCATTGCTTCCATTAATCTATTAGTGTTTATTGACTGATCTAGTTCTTTGCTTGGAGATAATCATGTTTCCACAGTGAGCCCCATTTACTTTACTTCCTTTGCTGATTTGACAGATTTGCTTGTTGCTGAGAAAAGCTAACATCCACAAACTGTTACACACTGTATGGCACTGCTATTGCTGGGGTTGTGTCCTTTACACGTCATACTCTGAATGCTGCTGATGAGTGTGCACTGAGGCCTGTGCATCTAAGAGCTGAAAGATACTCTAACCAGTAGAGTAGGGGGGAGCAGTCAATGGGTTCAGATATGATTAAACAAAGAAAATCTCCTTTTTTGATTACATCTATAAAAATGCTGGTTATCGTATTTCTTTATCTGATTTGAAATACTGTGTTTTGTTTACATTTTATGTGTTACAATTCTGTAATGAAAGTTGATTAATTCATATATTTATTATATATTTATATCATTTATAGTAACTGGCAAAAGTTTTGCTTAAATTTGTAAAAAATTTAAACAATTATTGGTAAACAACAAAACTTCATTGGATAAGCTGTATCATCAGGCTGTTTTAAGGAAAGCCCAGTCTATTGTTGCTGATCGTAAACACCCTCTTTATTCTGACTTTGAATTAATGTCCTCAGGATGACGTTATAGGATGCCGCTAAGGAGATGCTGTGATGTATATTGTTGTATTGAAGTTTTATTGTTGTATTAAAATGTTGTATATTTTTAAATGTGGGTTAATATGAAGTGACTTGATGAAGTGATGATTGATTCATTTATGACTTGGTGAACCGAATTTTCCATTGATGTGGATGATAAAATTATTCTATTCTATCCTGTTTATGTGAAGTCGAATAAAATTAGTATTTTAAACTAATCTAATATACTTCAACGGCTCATTCACACCAGCGTTTAGACAAAGTAAGCGCCGTGTTTTTGGTTTTAAAGCGTATAGATTACAAGGACTTTTAAGACTGCAAGGTTGCGGTCTACATGATGAAAATTCTGGACCATTTTGCAGCTGAAGAGACAGATAGAAACATGAAAACTGCACTTAAACAGTGATGAATGCTTCATCTCTATGTATCTGATGGCAAAAAACACGATTCAAGTTAACTGACAGTGAATTCAATGAGTTAAACTTTGTTGTATTTTGACACTTTAATTTGTGCTTTTTGCCAACAAGTGGCAAAGTGTCTCAACAATGCTCAACCTTTCTGCGAAGGGAAGGCATCAGTCAAAAATCCGGAGAGGGGGTTATATTAGATTTCTGCCGCAATTCTAAACTTAACTTTCAGACCACGAGGCAATGTCAAAAGAGCTTTCAGTTCCTATTGATTTTGTCATGCATTAAACACACAGCAATGGCAGCCAACTTCAGAATTGTAAAATTCAAACATGAAGAGAATGTATTCCCTTAAACACACTTCAGAGTAATCTAATTACTTTTAATAAAAGGAGAAGGCTGAAATGGGTTTTTACAATACCCACAACTGGTTGCAGTTGCAAACTTTCTTGTGAACAGATTTATTCACCAGCCAGAACCTGTTTCAAACAGGTATTTTTCCCCCACTTCAGCAGCTGCAGCAGCAGTAGAAGGTAATTTCTGTAAATTAATGGTTGCACACTGGCTTCATGACACCTGCCTCTTCATCAAATTCCAATGACACGATTGTGAAAAACCCATATAGGATCATACAAACAAAGACTGGAGGTGTGATGAGGTGTCAGAGCAAAAAGAACTGATCATCAGCATGTGTCAGACGCCCACCTGTAATTATGTAACACTATGTGTGTATGCGGCTCTTAATTAAATCCACATATATGTTTACTTATGCAAGCATTTGAGTTTTATTGATGTGCACATCTGCATTTAGAGGATTTGAGGACATCCGTGCATGCAAGGGAATGTGCATGCCTCTGAGCCTGTGCGTGTGTGACAGTAATAAATGTGGTGAGAGCGAGGTGGCAGAGGAGAGTGATGGATCTTCTACGCGCTGCAGGCTGAGTCTCCAGGGAGGGACACTGCTACATCCTACCAGGGAGGGACAACTTAGAGTAATTGGGTCACTGGTACTGGGAGTAGAGTTTCCACCCAGCCATGCTTTTAAGTGAGAGAGCAGCAAAGAAGGTAAGGAGAAAAGAGTAGAAAGCAAGGTAGGAAGGGTGATAAATAATGAGAATGTGGTTTGTGTGAAAGGAGCAGGCAGAGGCAGGGAAAAGCACGAAAAAACAGAAGCTAAAAACGGAGCAATAAAAAACAAGCAGAAGAATCACAGTTGGAAAGAAATAATCTGCTGCTTTGGTTTTGATATCGTCTAGAAAAGCTCCAATCATTACAGAGAGCCATGGATTCAAAGTTTTTTGGCTTTTGTGCAAGTAGATTTTATCCTGCATGGTGTGGCCTCATGTTAGGCAGTATGCAATATGTAGAAAACAGGCTGAGGTAACGCTTATGTTCACGCTCTGCTTCTCTTCTTCCAGTGGAGCTCAGCGGTTAAATCAGATCAAACTCTTCTTTAATGAACAGAAAGAGGTGCAAAAGACCCGTCTGGGAGCCTTCAGACCGCTTATGGCTTCTGAAGGAGAGACTGAAACACATGAGAAGAAAGAGGCAGAGATGGAAGGAGGGAGACAGAGAGGGAGATGTGGGCGTCCTCTCCTTCTCTGGCAAGAATGAAAGGTCAGAGATTGAGTATTGTGTAAATCTATCACTACAATGCCGGAAGGCTAATACACTAGAGCTGGCTGCCTCCCTGCTGATTCTGTTTCTCCTGCGTTAACCTGAATGGTTTATGAAGCTATACCTGATATCATATGTAGTTTTGTTGACCATGCATCTTTTCAATTTGTTATGATAACCCAAAATATTTTGGCTTAATATATCAAATAAAGGCTGACAGAAGGGATTTTTGACATCACATAATTAAAAAAATAAAATCGTTAGACACTACTGAGGACAAACAATTTAAAATTGTTTGTACATTCCCTAAAAAACATATTTTAGCACTGTTGGTACTGCATTTTATCAATCAACTTATAAAACAATGTTAAAAGCAAAAAACTATAGTCCAGCTAATATATGACCCAGTTTTTCCTGCTTGTAAAACAATGTAAAAAGCTCAACTTTGTAGGCAGTGAAATTTAAGCCTCAGTCACACAAGAATGAGACCAGCTGGTGACTCTTTGGCAACAACGCCTAACAACGCCTTGTTTGGCGAGTGGTTAGTGAAGGTTACTGGCTGTTGTTGGGTGATATCAGTTCTGAAGAATGTGCTGAGTTGAACATATCCACTCTAATCAAAAGGCACATTTTTTACTTTGAAGTTAAACAACTCTGTTTGCAGTTTGCATCACACTCTTCCTCATTTCACGGCCGCTTAGCAAGCGATTGGTGGGTGGTTGCAGAATGTCAGCATTTTCCATACAAACTGTGGGTGACCAAAGAAAACTGCTAGCAACCAAACTAACCACAATGGTGACTCTGTCGCAGCATCATATATGTCTATGCAATCACAGCAAGCAACCTCCAGCAAGTACTTGCAATAGGGAATACTCATTTGTCCCTTGTTTTTGCCATCTGGGCACCAGCCGATTTCTAGGTCTGACTGACCAAGGCCATAAGTATTCAAAATATCATTTCATTTTATATTGTTCACACGCGACAAATATTAACTGAGTTTTTTCAAAACTACAACATGCATTTCAAACAATCAATTCTGATTTCATGATTGCAAAACCCATATAGCTGCATTAGAGGGTAATTTAATTTCCTGGAGAGCAGCAAAAGTAGGTTGTAAACAAGACAGACAAATAAAAGTTAATAAACAAGCTAGAATATCCATAATAGTGGAAAACATCCATTTCAAGACTACCGGTTATGTGCGACAGTCAGTGGCGTTCCATCAGGGCAAGCAAGGCAGGAGTGATTGTCCAGTGAAATTAAAAAACAGGTATCAATTTAAACCAAAGTAGATACATGATCGCTCTCCTTACATCTCAAACAGTGTCCCATATCATTGTCTTTTTGCTTCCTATAAATTACTGTCATTTTGTGGTCCTAGTTGGCTATTGTTTCTGGAAGTCAGCTTGACTCATTTTGAGCCATCAGAATTTGTAGTTTCTGGCATTTTCATGGGTATGTCTATTTCCAGTTAACCAGTTATCCAGTTCCAGTTTGGAGCAGCAGCTTGTTTTTGGTTGTTTGCATTTGCACATTGTGGATAAACCTGATTTATTAAAAAACAACATGCCAGATGAGCTGCTCCCAGCTTTCCTTTCACTGCTTTCAGATCATTTAAGCTGTGTGAGTTATTGTAAATGCGAAGATATATGTGGAAAGAAAGGTAGCAGTAGCAGATGCTGTAAATGAGCAAATTCCTCTGTGTTTTTCAACTTGTGTGGTGTAGAAGAGTTAGAGTGTAGTGTGAAAACAAGATTATTAATTGCATTAGCAAAGTAAGCCTTGATAATAGAGAGGAGACATCAACTCTTACCACATCCACCTTAATAAAGCAGTGGAGGTAAACAGGTTCATAATCTATATTTGACTTTCAATAAAAGTCACCTCACACCACTGGTGTCAGTCTCATCATTTGCAAATATAGTTACTAAATCATCAACAGCCAAAGGTTTTGAGATTACATTGTAATATTTGCAGTCTCTCTTTTGCACTGATGGAGTCATTACACGTTGCTCATTACTTTTCTTAAAAGTAATGAGCAACGTCAATTACATGTTACAGTACTCATATTAATTTTGTCCTGACATACACTGTCACAAAAAAAAACCTGGGACTAGATTCCCACACAGTGACACACATCCCTAACCCAATAAGGCCAAACATACAGTCTTTAGATATGACCACACAACAGTTGAAATCCAGCAAAAGAGACTTCATATCATTTACCACAGTGATTCTACCTTTGGAATATGTATAGATAGAAATGAAAGCTACAAAAATACAGGCCTGACTGCTCATCATTGTTTCTGTTACCTGTTAAAGATCAGGCAGAGCAGGGCTGAGTTGTTTGCTAGTTTTGTGTTAGCATGCTGTTCAGGCAGATGCTTGCAAAGAGCCAGAGATATGTCGCTTCTGTCCTGGATGCAGTTTGCACTTTACCAACCTGTGCTCGTCCTTTCTTGCAATAAAAATACAAGTAAAGTCCATATTTCCACTCCTTAAAAGTTGTAGAACACTCCAGAAGTTACATCCTCCACTAGTTAAAATCAGCTGATTGATCTGCAAAGATACAGGAACAAAAGGGCATGTTTGATTTTTTTTTGTTTTTTCGTTCTATCTGCCTCTTGTGCAGATATCATTACCTGCAAAAACAGAAAGCGATGTGGGCAAAATTTCCCCCTCAATAATGTGAAAAACTGATAAAATTATGGAGAAAATAATTATTTCAAGTTACAGTTGCTAAAGGTGGTTCTACAAGCTGCTAAATCAGGGGGCATTCTTAGTTTTTCACAAGACGGTGACTGGAGTGTACCAAATAACTGCATACATATATACATTCTTATGCTATTGTTTGTAGTCACTTTAAGTGCTTAGATCATTTGCATCTGCCTACGCTATGTAAAAAAAATTGCATTAAAGATGTTATTTAACTTGGAGGATTAAATTCTCCATTCTCGCATTCATAAAAGGAAATTAATATGTTGACAAACTCAGGGGAGCAGATTTATCATTTTACAAAAAAATGCCTCTAATGAGCCATTTTTCTCTGCAGAAAAAGTGAAGCATTTTACATCTCCAGCAGGCACATCACGGAACAGCAAGAGCCACCTTGGATAAACAGACAAACAGAAAAGCACTGCCTACAGAAATTCCAGCTCCATCAACAGAAGAAGAAGAAAGATGCAACTGCAGCCACAGTGACAAGTAATTTCTGTGAAAATGCCAGTAAATACAGGCCCAAAATAAAAAAGAGGAATTATACATAAAATTTTATGCCCCGCCTCATCACAAATAGTGGTTATATAATTTTAGTTACTGTTTGTTTTGATTTTAACTTTAGGCGTTGTTGCACTGTTACACACGAAGACTCGACAGCGTAATCATGAAAAATGGGAACGGGAGAACAGATTTGACATACTGTAAAGGTCAAAATCTCGATTCAAACCATTGTGGGAGAAAATATGACAAGGAATCCTAGAGAAAAGAAACTCACTCTATCTATAACTCCTACACTGATGTTTTCTCCTGTTCATTTTTGTATCTTATCTTACTCTTCTGTCCCTCACTTCTTCTGTCGTTATCTAGTCCTCACATCTTTGCTCCCATTCTTCTTGCCATCTAATTTCCTCAGTGCCTCGTTCTCCTGCACCACTATCCATCAGCTGTTCAACCAGCCCTCCAACCTTAGTCGCAATATCACTGCAAGTCTGCAGAACTTCTTTGTATCTGATCCATTTATTGAGTTTGCGTAATGACTAAAACTGGTTGAGAATCAAAAAACATATCGCTCTGTTTAACCATTGTGGTTTACACATGCAAGTAAATGAATTTTAATCCAGTTAGCCCACTGAGCTTGCAAGTTTCATGTTTTAATTGGGCAAAAACACAGCATTACTAAAATTTAATTATTTCAAAGCTGCCTTATTAACATGATGCCTTGACACAGAGACTGCAAGAGCATGCTTTTATATATACAGGATTTTACTTTAAAGTTTTATAGGCAATTAACCCCTGAGATATTTAGTTTTTCTCTGCTATGAAACTGCGTGATGTATGATCAGCCAAGCAAATATGAGTTGCATAGTCAATAAAATTCATTAACTCATGACTTCTGGACATGAATTGACTTTATGTCTAAAAATCAAAACTGGCTGTCAAATATAAGAGGCCCAGAGTTTAGCAAATCACAAATGAAGGGAGGAATTCAATAAAATATACTTTTATTAGGTTGTAATACTTCCAGAAAAGGCAATTAGTCTGTGCTATTTTGCAATCCCAATTTATGCGTCTGGAAGATCAGAAAATTAATGTTTAATTCTCGGAAGCTTCATAAGTGGATGTTATTTTAAATGTAATTCCCCATAGATGGTATTAATTATTTAAAAGAATATACTGTAATGCCTGTCTGTGTAATTAATTCTTAAGTTTTTGACAAGAATAATAAATAATAAACTCACTTTACTTTTTAATAGACCTCCAGGAAACACAGTGATGCAAATGAAAGCTGACAGGTCACCTGAGAATCAAAATTTTAATGGAATAGTTCACGGAAAAAAAATATATTCTCTCATTTTTTTTCCACCCCTTCCAGTTTCAGCGCTCAAACCCCCGAGTATAATCTGACTGTTCTGCAGCAAAATGATCGAACTGTGACTTTAAAAGTCAACCACAGTATTTACCTCACTCTTGCCTATATTTCACTTGATGATAATAACCTAGTCAAATCACATTATTCACCATAAGGCGCAACTTTTCTTCAAAATGCTCTGCTTATGCCGCTCTGGCTCTTTCAGGAAATTTGATGGCTCTTTCACTGCTATTTTGAAAGTGAAGCTCACATTTATTTCAGCTGTTAAAGAAAGGACTGGGATGAAACAAAGATATACTAGCTGAAGAAACAGCAATGTCAATCACATGAACCACTTTGCTCTGACTGAAATATACACTGCTGTCGAATGAATTGATATTCATGATGTGGCTTCATTAAGCTGACATTTCTGGCTTTAGAAATATGTCTTAATGATTACTGAATAGATATATGGACAGTCAAGACCATATGTTTTAGGACAATGGAACATTTTTCTGTATACATAATCAGAATGGGTTATGAATCAAACAATTAATATTTATATTTATAGAACTGAATAACAAACTTTTAGCTGTAGTTTAAGGGATTTAACAAAAGGACTGCAGTAACTGTGTAGGAATTGCAGCCATTTTTATACAGTCCCCTGTTTTCAGAGGCTCAGGAGAAAGTGAACAAAGAAACATCATTTAAGATTTTTTTTTTTTTTAACTTGGATGGAAATCATGAATGCCTGAAGTCTAGAACCCATGGACATGACTAAATGCTGTGTTTCCTCTGTTGAGATACTTTGACTGGCCTTTATCGCAGACACCTTCAGTTGCTGCTTGTTTGTGGGTCTTTCTGCATTCACTTTTTGCATTTAATAAGTGAAAAGCATGCTCTGTTGAGGCGCGATCAAGTGGCTGACTTGAGAAACTCCATCCATCCATCCATTCATTCTCTTATGCGTATCCAATTCAGGGTTGCCTGAGCCTAACCCAGCTACCATAGGGCGAGAGGCAGGGTACACCCTGGACAGGTCACCAGTCTATCGTAGCACTGACACAGAGAGACAGAAAACCATTCACACTCATTCAACCTATGGCCAATTTAGAATCACCAGTTAACCTAACCCCACTTGAGGAACTCTTGGGTTGCTTTTCCAATATGTTCTAGACCATTATCCGTTTGCACTGTGAATTGCTGTCTGATCAGTTTTGCAGCATTTGGCGGAATCTGAGCAGACAGTGCAGCCCCGTTAACCACAGAATTCAACCTGCTCACATGATCAGTAAACACTAGTGGCCTGTTTCCACTTCCACTGGCAGACATCCAGGCCCATGCCATCACACTGCCATCATCATGTTTAACAGATGATGTGTTATGCTTCAAATCATGAGCCAGTTCTCTCATTCTCCGTATTTCTCCATACTTACCCCTTCCCATCATTCTTGTACAATTGATCTTGGTTTTAAATGTCCAAAGAATTTTTACAGTGCTGTGCCAGCTCTTGTTTTCTTGCGAAGTGTTCTTTGGCCTATAACCAGTGGTTTGAACCTTGTTGTAAACCCTCTAAGTTTGTATGTTTGTGTATCTTGGATTGTAGACCATGCTCCATGCTATGACATGCCTACATCCTCATGTTTTTCACTTGGTTGAATGTTGTAAAGGGTTTTTTCTGAACCAAGGAAAGAATTTTTCACTCTAGCTGTCTTCTGTGCTCTTCCAGACCCTTTAGTCACTGAGTGGAAAGGCCAGCTCAGTGACACTTCTTTTTAATTCCATGCAGTTAATGCAGTACTTTTGTTAAGCCTGTTATATGAATGCTAAAAGTCTGCACTTCAATCATATCTTGATTATTGGATTCAAAATCCACTGTGGTGGTGTACAGAGCCAAAATTTAAAAATGAAAAATTAAGTAGGACCTATGAATACTTGTAAATGCACAGTAATACCTAGTGTATGCTTATATAGGACAGTCATTTAATTACAAATGTCTGTAGTCTTGTGGCTCACCTGTTGTGCACTGGTAACTAGGGGGTTTAGCAGTGTGTTAAAGAGCCCCTTCAGAAGTCACACACTAATTGCATCTAGGCCTGTTAATCAGCCTTTTTACCTCCTGGCAAACTGGCTGAGTGTCAGTCTAACAAAACAGCATCAATCCAAATGAAATTAAAGCCTCCTGGAAAAGCTAATTAGTATTAGTTAAGGTTAGGTAACCGTGTGTTTGAGCCCTATTACACAAGATTTCATCACTGCACAGTGATCACAGCAGGTCCAGGAAAGGACAGTCATATCTGACCCACCTTCTGCTTAGTCTGGCCTTAGCCGGTTGCACCTTCACACCAGTGGAGGCTGACCAAACAGGTGGTCTGAGACTGTGTGTGAAGCTCCAGAGAATATGAAGTAAGCGCTCTAAAAGAGGTTTAATCTGCAGTGTGTAGCTTTCAAACTGCACTGTTGTTTTACTCCTACTGCAAAATCAACCCATTTCTAAATGAAGAAGTGTAGAAAGAGTAGAAACATTTTAATATGAAAAAAAAAATTATAAAATATTAGTCTTTGAAAAAATTCTCATCAATTTTCAATACCTATAATTTAAGCACCATAAAGAATGAATTCAGCACACGCTCCTCTTAAGTGCTGAGTTGATCTAGTAGTTCAGCTTCACTCTTCTTGAAAATGAAATGTGTATTAATGTGGGATTTACTAATGACATTTCAGTTTTTAAGATTTAACATTTTATTTATTTATTTTTTACATTTTTTTTGCTGATATTAAGTGCTCACTGGTGTAGACGCTGACAGAGGAGAGGCAAAAAATGATGGAAACATAAATCAGAATTAAATTTGGGTCATATTAGCTCAAATGACAGCTAGCTGAAGCTTTCAGTTATTAAAAAAAAACAACCAACAGATGAGTGCTGCAAGGAGCTAAATGATCTGTGCACAAACTGCAGGTGCACTGCTAAATAACAAGCCTGCTCGGTAATCGAGGTTATGAAAGGAAATATTCTCAGCTACTAACAGATGAGACTAATAAAAAATTTTTAAAAAACACAGATGAAATTGGTAAAATAAGCACAATATACACTAGTGTATGCTCATATAGCTTGTACTGTGGCCATGTTTGCAATAGTGAATGAGTTCCTTCAAAGCCTACAGGATAAGTGTGGCAGTGATTTTTCTGTCACTGTCAACAAATCCCCTGAAAATACTAAAATCAACAGTAACTATAAGGACTGGTCAGTGTAGCTGAACTCTGATATAAATTACATTCTGTGCTGCAGAGCTCAGTCGTCATATATATACTTACGGGATAATGTGGTACAAGCAAGGTACCACATTAGCTCTCCTTTTGACTTGAATTCAGGCAGATTCACTCCTTTTGAATCTGCCTGAATTCTTCTTGGAATAGATTCAACAAGGTGTTGGAAACATTTCTCATACATTTTGGCCCATATTGAGATGATAGCAGTACGCAGTTGCGGCAGATTTGTCAGTTGCAGAGTATACAGTGCTGTGAATAAGCATTAGCCCCCCCTTTTTTTTTAGCTCTTCTAGCCTACTTCACTTCGTCAGACAAATTCTATTCAAGTGATTTTTTTGATTTTTTTGATTTAACAGGTCTGGGATTAATCGGGCCAGGGTGTGGCTAGAGAAATTTTGCTCAGCTTTCAGAAAATTAATTATACATTAATCACTAATTACTGTACAGTTAATTCATAGTTTAACTGTGGAGACCATCTGAATACAATGAGGTCATTGTTTGAGATGATAAGTGGAGTGTGGCCATCAGTAGACGGGTACAGTGTGGTCATACATAGATAGACATGGTCAGCAACAATACTCAGGTAGGCAATGGTTTGTAAATGATTCTCATTTGAAACCAAGGGGCCCAACGTGGCCCAAAAAATATCTGAACCTCAGTGGGTCATCTTGACGATGCCAACAAACCTAAATCCCACTGAGTTGCTGCCATGTGACTGCTGATTAGGTATTTGCATTATCGAGCAGTTAAAAATGTGCATCTAATGAAGTCGCTGGCGAGTGTGCTTTAAATTAAGCTGATTGGTCCTTCATCACAATGAACATACTATCACTTATTTTGAGCCGTTCTCAAATATATCATTGTAGTTCTGTAAATGTTCCTATTTTGAAGAAGATTTGCTAAAAGCTTCAGTCTTTTGTTAGAAGAAAAATATAAGTTAAAGACCCATATTTAGAGTCCATGAATCAAAAATGTCATTTGCTTATTGTTACTTCACACGGATGTTTGCGCATACATATTTCTGGTCAGAGTCTGACATTACAAAGCCCAAATCCTCAAAGTCCATTTTTACAAGTCATTTTAAGTGCTTCCTGTATATAATGTTGCTATTATAGTACAAAAGCTCAAATTTAGTAGATTACATATTAGATGAAGGCTTTATAACTTCTATTCAAACAGAAGGAGTAGGCGGTTGTGAGATTATTCACTGTTCCACTGTTAAACACAGAGCCAGTCAGTGCTCCTTTCAGCAAAAGAACTTTTGTAATCCCACATTTTCTGACTAGAATTGTTCCAGACCTCCATCTCTTGTGCTTTTACAGCTACAAAAGATTAGACTCAGCCCAACCCCTTTCCTTTCATCTAACCTCTTCTCTATCAGGCACCCCCCCCCCCCAGTTCTGTTCCTCACCCTTCTGTCAACATCTATCAGCATCCCTTCAATCAGCTGCTGCCCTCTCTCCTCACCAAGTTGTTTCTGAACATGCTCATCCAAGAACAGGTAATAAGGCAAACGCGAACAATGGGTCACTATGGTGATCGAGCTGCGGGTGGTGAAAAGCCTCCCGTTTTCTAACAACGTGTTCCTCTGATTGACCTGTGGGCAGTCTGTTATAATCTCTGAAAGCTTTGGCTCACCTCACGGCTCACCTGGCACAGCAATATGCTTTCTCTTTCTCTCTCCCTCCTACTAATCCCTCTCTTTTTACTCCCCCCCCCTTCACTTGTCCTAATCGCAGCCTCTCCCAACCCCACTGTTTCCCTCCCTCACCCCCATCCTATACTTCCATTCAGTTCATCCCTGCAATTCAGTTTCATTTGCTATATTAGCACGGGGCAGGAAATCCTTATCTTGCCACAACATGTATATAGGAAATAAATTAAAGGAACATGAAACAACAAGGCCATAAATATGAATAAGGATTAAAGTTGGTAAGCTGTCAAATTTACTTGGCCAAAGTTGGTTTCGCAACAAAGGATTCATATTCATGAAGCCATATGTGCCACGAGAGTTAAATATCAGTCCCTTGGCTGTAATAAACAACACTGCCTTTTATATTCCGCTTTATCATGTACACAATCAATATGCAAATTATTTTTAGGGAGCTAATTCTGCCAAAAAAATACGAAAAAACCTCTCAACATGCTGATCTAAGTCTAGTTTTATCCTGGAACGGGCCTCCTGTCTCTCCACACAGAGTGCCAGGCAGGCTTTTAATGCTCTTCACCACCTCCACTCACATATCAGTGTACACACAGAAGTGCGCGTGTGCGCGCGCACACACACATTTGGCTTCTAAATGCCAAATGCCCCCCTAATGAATACAAACACAAATGCACTAACACACGCCTAATGACATGCAGCCACCTTCTTGTGCATTCCACTAAAACCCATGTTTACACATTTCCTGACTACAAGCTAGCCAAGGATGCATGTGTCAGACAGTGTGCTTGCCCATATCCACCTCACTGTTAACCTGCTAGACTTCAGTGTATAGAGAATAATGCTTTTTGACCATTTCTGTCCTTAGCTCTGGCACTTTATCATCCCCCTTTTTACACACTTTACCAATGGCCAAATTGCACCACCTGTGCACTCAGGCCCTGTCCTGCTGTACGTACAGCGTGTTGCTAGCTTGGCCCAACGCCACTGCAGATGGGAGGCACCAGAAAGGAGACGTTACAAGTATGAGCTTTGAAATGGTAAGAAGATCTGTTTATAGTGCAGTGCAGATGAAAGTGAGCCGCAAGGAGATGCACAAGGCCGAGGAGGGGAATTGTGTGTGTGTGTGTGTGTGCGGGGGGCAGGATGAGGTATATATGGAAGGAAAGACAGGATAAGAGAGGCTTGTTTCCACAGCTCACACACACCTCAGCTAACCTACTGCCACTTGGCACCTGGAAGGATTTACTCTTTCTCTGTTCGTCTCCTCCTTTTCGCTCATCCTTGATTACTGCTGTCATATTGCAAAAGGATAAAGAATATGAAAGGTTCAGGTAGAGGTGAAAATGAGATGTATAAAATGCATTGCATGGATATGCAAATCTGAATGTGTAAAGGTCTGTGTTCAGCACAAATCTACATTCCCCGCGTTGTATACGAGCATTAATATGCATAAGAGTGTGTACTCATGTGCATTATGTATCTGTGAAAAGCAAAAAGCAGAACACTGCGGCCCCCTCCTCTTTACTTACACTGCATTGCTATATTTTTACACTTTTGTTACACTACACTGCCCAGTCTCTCCATGCAGATCACTAAAGCTTCATCTCACTGTGCTGCGTTAGGTATTCACAGTCACATGGGCTCTGCTAAAGTACATAACCCTCAGTGAGGTTTCATGTACATATTGATTACAATGAGCCAAAAGCTAAAATATCAGCACCTATGAAGAAGTTAAAAGTGAGATTTCGAGGTTTCTTATCTTTACATTTGAACTTTTTTTTTTTTAGTGATTAAATATTTTATTTGACTCTTCTCTGTGTTCTGCATGTATAGAGAATATTTCACATGAAAAAGTATTTAAGTTCAACTGAATTTAAACTACTTAAATCTTAAGAAACTCAGAATAAATCCCAACTCACCTGGTCCAGACAGCTGTGCAGGGCTGGGCAGGCGCGGTGACATCAAAGCACAGCTCAGAGCAAACACAGAAGGGAAGCTGGGGGGGGAAATAATAACATGAGGAAAAAGCCTGAAAGCGAGAATAAGCAAGTTGTGTGTGGAGACAACATGAATAATGGATAGCAAGTAGAAGTCATGCAGATGAGAACAAATAGACTCCCAATAAGAGGGGCATTAAAATAGACTATGTGACACACAGCACTGATAAAGACTTTTGTGGTGGCTTGCACATACACACGTATATTAATGTGAACCAAACAGAGGAACAATCTCCTGATGTGTTTGACAGTAATGAGGCAGTGGCAGAGTGCTGGATTTGAGGAGAAAAGCCGGCAAGCAACAGACAGGCAAGCAGAGCATGTCAAATCACCCTTATGTGGGACAAAATCATTATGTCACCACAGTCTAATCTGGCAGCTTCAAACCTCAATTGGTCTTTTGGCAAAACAAGGGTCAGTGGCAGATGGGTAGAGGCTGGAATTGTGGAGCTAGCTCCCGGCCACACAAACACACTGACTGAATCTCTAACCTCATTTACACCAGTTTCTGTTTGGCTCCCGGGGGCACAACCTAAGTTCCAAGCCCAAGTAAATTTAGGCCAGGCCAGAGGAGACCGTAGCATCAACGCCTATGGTCACTGGAGGTTCACTTGCAGCTGTCACAGCATGCACATCAAGCGTTAAAAGTGCTCATTTGCTGCAGGACTTAAGATTGTTGAAAGAATGTAAGAGTGAAACAAAAAAGCAGGGACTGCAGCTTCTGTACGGTTACTTTGCTTCAGAGACAGAAATGCAGGCAGAGATAACAACCTGGGGGGAAAGGCCTGTGCTGGAAGGAGAGTCTTTTATTTGGTCCCTTTAATTAAGATGTCATAATTATGTCTGTGTTTTGGCAATAAATTAAACAACTGTTCAAAGACTAAAACGCTTTCCACTTCCTTGTGAATATGAATGAAGATGATAGTGACAGGACAAAAACGTCTGCAGCCAAGCGGCAAAAAGTTATCAAATGTTTAATTTTCACAACACGACAACGGCTCCATAAAAAAAGATGCATTATCACTACTATTACTCTCATTATTAATACTTGTCTACTGTAAGTCTGAGACTTAAGTAGGTAATTTTATTTAAATAAATCTTTTTTTAAAAACACCTTCAATAACATCAAGTTATCATTTCAAAAAGAGACATTTTCCATTAGTTCCTTTCCATTAAGGTAATCACACCTTTTATGCTAGCCAGAATTAACAAATGTCTAATTTAACAGCAAAATAAATTGCTAACTGAAATCAGTAGATGTGTTAAGATGTGGGCCTGCATGACTGAACCCAATTCTCAGAGTTAAAAAACTTTTGAAATATAGAAAAGGCAAAAATCATTTCAAGGTGTAAAGTTGCGTACAATGCTTTTTCAATTCAAAGTTGACAAAGCTGACAAAGTTCCAAGAGAGTGCGTTATTAAAATCTTAATTGTATGGACATTAAGCCTTCAAGAATTTTTTTTTAAAAGTGGTCTACGTTTCAGCTATTTGCAAACTTTTTTGGCACATGAGGGGTGCATACCAAAATATCTAGTTACACAGAAACTGCTGCTTTTTGCTGTCTGGCAGAAGAAACTGAAACACCCACATACTTACCTCAGTGAGGCTGAGCCAAGTTTTCTGTAAGGGACAACGGATTTATTTTCATCTAGTTCAACAGTGTAGTGCTTCCTGATTAATAATGATACAGGTATTTTATTAGTAGGTTTACCCTCAAATAGCAGGAACTGTTAGAATGCAACAGTGCATTTTCTCACTTGTGTACGTAAGTACAATTAAGATGCACTTTACTTAATTGATGCATCCCTACTTTGTGCTACTTTACATTCTTAATTCATTAATCTTCATAATTTTTTACCTTTTGTATGCAAGGCACATAACAAGCTAATAAAATATGATACATTATTCTTTTATTCATTTTTTATGTTCATTTATATATCTATATTAAATGCTATTTTTTAAAAAGACACAATGCAACAAGAATGCACAAAACAAAAACCATTTACAAACAGGGATGGAAATCGACAACCAGCTTCAGTTAAGACTTCCAAATTGTCAAATCCTCTGGATTTGTACTTCTCTGACTTTATCTGTCCCTCTCATCAGTGCTGCCATGTCTTACCGACAGTTGCACATTACAAAACAATGACATCAAATTCATGACGGTTAAGCTTTTACACATTTGAGCTGTGATTTTTTCGATTATGTTTCCACACCATGTTCAGGGATAATAAAACAGCTGTGCTGACAAACTGATCAGAATTATGGAATTTGGCTGTAAGCCTGTTCTTGTTTGCAATGGTGAGATACAAGTTGATAGCGTGGATGAAGTCAGGCAGGAGTCTCAGTGGGCTATGATGTTTACAGACAACATTGTGATCTGCAGGGAGAGTAGGGAGCAGGTAGAAGAGAAGCTGGAGAGGTGGAGATCTGCTCTGGAGAGAAGAGGAATGAAAGTCAATAGAAACAAGACAGAATACATGTGTGTGAATGAGAAGGAGACAGGTGTAACTGTGAAGATGCAAGGAGCAGTAGTGAAGCTAGATGAGTTTAAATACCTGGGGTGCATCCATCCAAAGCAAGAGAGGAGGAGAAGAGAGTGTAGGCACGGTGGAGTGGATGGAGGTGAATCTTTGGAGTGATTTGTGCCAGAGGGATAACAGCAAGAGTGAAAGGGAATGTTTATAACATGGTAGCAAGACCAGTGTATGGTTTTGAGACGGTGGCGCTGACAAAAAGACACATGGCGGAACTGGAGATGTTAAGATTTTTGTTGGGAGGGACCAGAAATGAGAACATCAGAATGACATCTCATGCTGAGAGCTTTAGAAACAAAGAAAGTAGAAGACCACAGAGAAGGATGTAATGGATGTATTGAAGGAGGACACGCAGAGGGTTAGTGTGATACAGGAGGATGACAGGGATAGAGTGATGTGGAGGCAGATGATCCATTTTGGCAACTCGTAAAGGAAACAGCCAAAAAACAAATTTTAAAAAGTAAAGAAGAGGGTAAAGAATTTATGGACAAAATCAATATTGGCAGTGTTACACTATATTGCTCAAAAGTATTCACTCATTCCGCCAAATCATTGAATTCAGGTTTTCCAATCACTTCCATGGCCACAAGTGTATAAAACCAAGCACCTAGGCATGCAGACTGCTTCAACAAACATTTGTGAAAGAATGGGTTGCTCTCCAGAGCTCAGTGAATTCCAGTTTGGTATCGGATGACAGTTGTGCAACAAGTCCAGTCGTGAAATTTCCTCGCTACTAAATATTCCGCAGTCAATTGTTAGTGGTATTATAACAAAGTGGAAGTGATTGGAAAAACAGCCACAAAGTGGTATGCCAAGTAAAATGACAGAGCAGGATCAATGGATGCTGAAGCGCATAGAGGTCACCAACTTTCTGCAGAGTCAATCACTACACAGGTCCAAACTTCAGATTAGCTCAAGAACAGACTTCAAGGAATGGGTTTTCATGGCCAAGCGGCTGCATCCAAGCCTTACGTTGCAAAGTGCAGTGCAAGGTGTTAGATGCAGTGGTGTAAAGCATGCAGTGGAGACGTGTTCTCTGGAGTGATTTATTATGCTTCTCCATATGGCAATCAGATGGATGGGTCTGGGTTTGGCAGTTGCCAGGAGAACGTTACTTGTCTGACTGCATTTTGCCAAGTGTAAATGCAGGTGGGTTTTTTCAGGGTTTCTTCTTGGTCCCACAGTTCCATTGAAAAAGCTCTTAAAGCTTTAACGTACCAAGACATTTTGGACAATTTCATGCTCTCAACTTTGCACAAACAATTTTGGAATGGACCCGTCCTGTTCCACCATGACTGTGCACAAAGCATGGTCCATAAAGACATGGATGAACAAGTTTTATGCAGAACCATGGAATTTGTGCATCCATGGAAGAACTTACCTGGCCTGCACAGAGTCCTGACCTCAACCCAATAGAACACCTTTGGAGTGGAAACAGTGAGCCAGACCTTCTCATCCAACATCAGTGTCTGACCTCACAAATGTGCTTCTAAAACAATGGTCAGACATTCCCATAGACACACACCTGAACCTTGTGGAAAGCCTTCCCAGAAGAACTGAAGCTGTTATAACTACAAAAGGATGGGTTGACATCATATAAAACCCTATGGATGTCATGGTTCTCTGGAGCTGGAGAGGTTGTGTTTGTTGTCCTCACCTCTCCCATCAGGGCGGAACTGGACTTTGATTCCCCGCCTCTGAACCCACCCTGAACACACACCTGCGGTTCATCCACATTGAGATGAGCAGACTACTTAAGATGACAAGAGAGGCTGCTTCCTCGCTGGATCGTCACACTGCCTAGCGTCAGTGCAGCCTAGCCTTTTAAGTAATCCTGCAGTTTCCTAAGAGTGTCCTTCTCATATTGTTTTTTCCCCTGTGTACAGGCCCTCGAGATTCTCTCCCCGCCTTCCCTGTCGTCTGGACCCCTGTGGATGAGTGTGAGTGAGCGTGAGCATTTTGGAGTGGACTAACGGAGTGAGTCGTGGACGGAGTTAAAGAAGAGCGTGTGCGCCCCTGCCCTGGACTTCCCCTCCCCTTCGGACCTCTCCCACCTCTACCCCCTGGAGCCCCGTGGTTTTCTGTCTCACTGTATATGTATATATATCCTCACTTGGTGTCACCTTGTAAATAAACCTTCACCTTCTTCCTAAAGACTTCAGAGTCCTGCGAGTGAGTCCTCAGCCTCATAATCCGTGACATT